>WURT03053281.1:3307-14169 GCA_009936505.3 Holothuria glaberrima
ACAAGCCAGTCACAGATTTTCTGTTCCGCACTGAGTAACTCTTGTGATAAACAAACAGTCGTACATAACCAGAAACAGGTCACAACAGTTTAGCCTAGGCGTACTTGTATTGTGTTTAAACTCAGCTACTGACTTAGAGCCACCATCACGTATCCATAAAGTTTCTTGAGCATCATGAGTTGGTCGCCATGTTCTTCTTTCATCTAGACCTACATAGCGATGTGGATTAAAGGCCATTTAGGATTTCTGACAGATATGAACTAGCCATGATGACATTACACACGTTAAGTAAGGCAAAAGTTGTAGAAAGTTCAGCTTGACCTCTCGGGCCCACCAACAATATTACTAACAACGTACAATGATGAGAATTTATTCTTTCTTCGGAAAACCTACATGCCTATTAGGATTGACTTTGGAGCTGAACATAACTTTGAACATTCGTTTACAGTGCATCAGCTACTTCGTCGCAGCGACTTGGATGGTGCACACATGAGTATCGTTTCTACCAAGTAAGTTTCCGGAATTCAGTGCTTAGGCAATGAACGAGTTCCGCGACGCACATCTCGTCAGTGTATCATGTCACTTTACTGCCACTGAATCCCGCGGAGCATACTCTATTTGCTCAGCTCCTCATCTTCCCAAACCATGACTGAACAAGGAATATACCGTACAGCCTGCTACGTAGGCAACTGCTTCTGCTAAAGCGTGGGTACATTTGTGTTGTACAAGAGCATTTACGATCTGCAGTCAATTAAAAACGCGACCATACTGTATCATACACATATTTATGCACGGACACATGAAGTTTGCAGACACTTGAGTAGCATAAGCTTGGAAACCGCGGGACCTATTTTGTACGCTTACACTCCCATTTCATCGATCTACCAGAGAGTAGCTTGTCAAAAGGTCTACTGACAACGCGATGTTAAATATTGAACTAGATTTAGGATTTAAAGGTGGGGAGCAAGCAACTTTTGAAGAGTCAAGATCAAAGTGGGTGTACATGGAACATGAATAAATATAACGCCAACAATAAAGTTATTGTAAAAAACAATCATATCAACAAGACTGAGCTGATGAAGATTGCAACAAATTTTTTCATACTACTAGGCAGGGCCGGATTAATACCTGGTGAGTTCCATAAGCTGCGGTTATATCAGTTTGGGGGAAGGGGCCAATATTATATTAAAAACTTTCAATAGTCCTCGCAAACCTTGAATATATGTATGCTTTTTGTATATGAATATATGTATGCTTTTTACTTACTGCGAATTTGCTAGTGTGGCAAGGAATCAGCCGTCCACCCCCTTGGACCCCAAACCAACCTATTTTTTTTTTTTTTTTTTTGAGATTTCTCCTTCAGTTTATTTAGCTTAATTATAAATCCGACAGAGGTCAATACGGAGTGATGTCCGCTTGAATCGTGCCCTTAGGATAGTACTTGCACGATGCCATGAAACGATTAATGACCACCGGTGCTGAACGAAGGTTTACTAGCTGATCACTGAACATGGCAATTGGACTATCATTTCTGCATATAGCCTAAGATTCGACTGCCATCCTGATTTCTTGACATATCTGCATATGATGAAAAGATCATGCAAATGACAATCGTGTAGCTTTTTAGCTTTCAAATAGAGTAACTCACACGTTCTCTGCAAATCCTTGTTGCACAGCCAATGTGGGTGCACTACGAAATATAGTATACTGTACTAATATTATCGCAGTTAGCTAGGTGGGGAGAGGGAGGCGTGGGCTGTTTAACTATATGGAGTGCTTTTATGCTATTAGCACTGGAATGCACCCAAATTATGTGGCCAACCATTTTAACTACTGTATTCAAAACTTAACCGTTGTGCTAGAATATTCATTTCCTGGGAAATACAGTTTCGACAGCACATGTTCAAAATTAAGGTTAAGTTTAATCTGTGAAGTGGAACCTTGCTTGTTTACTCCATAAACACTTGGGGTTTTGGTACACTGTACGAGATCGATCCATGGTACCAGATCTTCAGAATACCGAAATACAGGTAGTAACGTACACCTGGGGCTTATAGCCTGCCATATAACAAACTCATTTCCCTCACATCTACACAAGAAAAGAACTTCTTGCTAAAATTTTTCTGTTCACTTAACAAAAAAAGAAAAAGGAAAAAATGTTATTATTATCAGTTCCAAATGATCGAAGCGAGATCTGTCCTAATCGGGAGTTTATCTTATCTTTACCGTGATATATGTTTCAGCCAATGGTTACTAAACTGATAAATACCTCAACAGCGGCAGTTCTTTGAAAGGTTTAAGTCAGGGAATTACCAACATACTCAGACATGTTAGTTCTGATTACTAATTCCCTGGTTCCAGCTCATTAGTGGAGCTAATGAAATTTTGTTCGATTGGAGTAAGTGGCATCCTACGAAATGTGTTACCCATACGAGATATGAAGCGTGATGCAGAAAATAGTAGATTACATAATATTCTTCTGGAATGGAGGCGATTGGAAAAAAAAACAAAACAATGGACAGGAGACATAACGAAGTAGAAGCCTATAGAGTAAATCACGTGGCCTGGAGGCTGGAACACGGGTGAGTGTTACGGTGACAATGTAGTTACTTCCGTGCCCACTGACTTTCATGAGCCATAGCGCAGGGTCCATCTCAACTTCTGAATGTTTGGTACGCCTGCAGTCTGCTCATGGTAATACTACCAGTACTTCCAAGGTCTGCTGAGCTTTGGAAGCTTGACCCAACCAGGGAGTCAAATAGCAAGGTTGAATTTCCTTATCATGTTGCCGTCAAAGCTACACCCAAATACATTCTCACAAATGAAGTGTGTGATGGATTCCATTCCCCTTCAAACAGGCAGTTGGTACAGCCCATTACAACTCCCTGCTTCGAGCATGGAGCTAAAACATCCTTGTAGTAGCAGGCTCCATGCTCCAAGTGAGAGAAGAAGACTGAAGTGCCAGATTTCTTCTCAAGTAGTTGGTAGGCACTGCTTTCCAAACGCTCTAATACGGTTTTGTAAATACAAAAATTTCTCGGTCAAAATCTACCAGTACATGCAATCCATGACAGACTAACTGGGAGCTAGCTGTGTGACGTTTTTCAACAAGCGATAAAACGTAGGCTGTATTGGACAGCCCTATATGGCAGACTGCAGGGAAACTGGATATACAACTTGGCACAAAATGTAACAGTATGGCGAACTGCTACACTGTGTGGTGGGTTCTTTTGCATCAGGTAGGCAGACACGCTAATGTTAATACACGTGTATCACGGTGCATGTAAAGGAGACTGCGGGAAACACGACACGCAATATGCATTTTTGTGAATGAAAATATTTTGCATGTCTCTCATAACTCATCAAGTTCATCCCTTCGAAGCAAAGCGAACAAATAGGCGAAATTAAGTCTGTTCACATTTCTCGGATGGCTCGTTAGCTTTAATGAAGTTTCAAATTGACCGAAACAATGGCCGCGGGGAGGGGGGGGGATTGTAATTTTTGAAAGACAATTTTAAAGGGCAAATCTCGTAATCCCAGACAGTTCCAATTCTTGACACTTGTAGCTAATCCCATAAAGGAATAAAGCTCCTCCATGTGCAGATACAAGCCTTAATTATTGCCTCAAGGCGATGTCAGGCTGGTGAGCATATACAAGGCTATAATGTATAATCTAAGCACTCTCTGCATTTAATGGAATGTGAGTTAATTAATTAGATGAGGTTTAACGGCTCAGTTTCTAACCAATGGAATGGAATGTGAGCTACTCTGCATCTTTTGAATTTTCGAACTTTGCTGTCAGTTAATGAGCAGTCACCAACTGAGAATTTTGATACCCCGACACAAAAAATACTTTGGGTGACGATCGAGTGTATGGCTTTAACTAATCTGCTACTGTGGTACCTCACATACGACAAAGTACATTGTGACTGTTTGGTGACTGAAGCTTCCATAATGTGAAAGATCTGGCACTCCTGCAACCCCTGTTGTGCGTGTGTGTGTAAAGGGACCTGGGCATTATTATTCCCTTCCGTACTCCTAATGCTCTGTGGGGAAATTCTGGCACAAGTTGTAAGAAATTTGGGGAAGGGGTCAGTCAGGGGAAATGGGGAACCACCATCCTTGAAAAATGTTCCCGCAACTTTACCACAAACTTGAGTGTACTGGCACGCTACAACATCTGGACAACCTACGCCTGAAAAAGGAGTTGTAAATGAATAGTTGTAAAAGTGAGCTAAAATTTCAGAAGTGTATGAACAATACCCAGTCCTGGGATGACCACCTCCACTTATTCGTCACAACCTCACAAAGTAGCCTACATGTATATCTTAAACGCTGATTCAATTCCCTGAACACTGAACCTGGTATTCTATAATTTTATGCTCTGCTCTTCTAATATACAAGGACGTAGAACGCATGATAACCATCTTCATCTTGTTACCGGAATCTTACCATCTTCAAATAGAAAATCGATTTTCTTACCTATAAGATGGATCCATTTTGAAATGAATGATGAAAATAATCCAAGCCTGGAGAATTCAAATTCCAAATGTCATACCTCTCGAGATGTTTGCACAAATGGTTTTATTATAATACCAATTAAAAGTCAAAGGTAGGTACAGTGCATAATTGCTTGGATAGTAGGTTCCACTCATTATAATTAACAATGTCCGTGTAAGGATTACAAGTCTGAACCATATGGTAGGTGTTCATACTAATACTTCGACAACTTCCTACAGAAATCTGAGTGTTTCTGTCCTTGGCGAGATATTACGATGTTTATGACTCACAGCAACACACGTTGATTTCAAAAACAGTCATTCACTTGAAAATTGACCGAGTAAATTTCAATTTAATTTGAACCATTTGGAATTCACGAAAGTTCGAGGTCAACCAGGCCGTTCTTCTCTCCCTCCAGAAGTTGAAAACACAAAGCTGTAATCCAGAAGAGTACCTACGGGTTGCATACAATTGTAACTAGACCTGCCGACCACCGTGGGGAGTATATACAGTCTTCTCCTGGTTCTATTTTGCTACATCTATTAGCTACGTGCACAAAAATTCTGCAGATAGTGCTCAGGTCTTGTGTAAACTGTACAGTACAATGTTCACGTAGTATCAATAACTGAATCTAATAATCATATTTATCAAAACATGTGGTGCCCTGAATATACTAAATACGGTTTTGCATGGTAGAGTGGAAACACAATTCGACTATAAATGTATCAAGCAAGAGGTAATCCAGTCACCGCTTCCAGGGGATGGATAAGTTTTTCTGCAGGCTTGAAGTTCATGTGTACCTGTCCGACAGAGATTGCGGAACTGTCCTATTGCACCACACAATGCTACCAGGTTTTGTACTGTGTAAGAACAGCATGTAAAATCCTTCTGAGCCTACGCTTGGTAGAAAATACCATTAAATATATAGGCACGTAGCCCTGTAAAATTACGTCACGGTTGAGTGCTTTGAAATAGTGTTTACATACTTCAATATCTTTGCAAATAATACCTACAGACTCAAGTGAGCAAGCAAATACCGTGTAAGCGAAGTACAATGTTGGGATGATTCATATACGCGAAAAGAACGCAGTAACACTCAACTAGCAGGTGCGTTAAGTTACTAAAGACAAAAATAGGCCCACACGAACACAAAGAATACGCCAGGTGACGAGGTGTCAATGGTATGGTAGCTTTCGTTAAACCCTATAACCATTCCCAAAACCAAGGGAATAGTCGAAACATTTTCATTTTCACTTTCAATCGCAAAGGTCAATTGCTTTAAAAATAAATAACCTGTTTGCTAAAATATTAGAATTGATTCCACTATATAGACCAAATGTGCGTATGATTTAACTTAGGCCTACTTAATATAGCCTACCGAACACTACTGCGCGCTTTTTTGTCAATGGTAAATCTGATTTGAACATTTGAACTTTACACTCCCTAACGATGGAAATAGTTACAGCTTCCAAAGTTCCAGCCAGGTATAGTACTTCTTTACTCCTTACAACGTGACGTCCTTTTAGACAAATTTTAAGGGAAAATGCAGCCCCCAAATTTGAATTAGTGTGCCCCCGTCATTCTAATTCAGGAATGGCTCCTATCAGTCATGTCATAACATTTTATTTACTTATTTGTTAAATTCATGCAGAATAACTCATTGGTTTACCTGCAATATTCAACAATTCCATACAGAAACATACTGAACGATACTTGTGAGCAAAGTGAGAGGAGATTTGTCAGATAAGGCAGGATTTTGAAAATAAACTTGGGGTGACTGCTTTTCCCGTTAATGATTTACGGTGACTTGTTTCTATTCCTAATTGTGTTTCTCTATTTACTATATTTCTGAAATTTTATTCTACTTTTAGCTTTTCAATTTAACAGTTTACGTACGTCCTGTTGGTTCTTCCTAATGGACTTTTTGGAAGTGTTGCTTCTTCATTGGAATTCTAAAGTTTGATGTTTCTCTCACTTAAAAAGCACTAACTTAAGAGTTTACTCTAATTTACTAGCCAGCCAATGCCTTCCACACGTACGTTGTGTACCCAGACGTCCCCTACAAGTGGCGTACGCAGAATTTCTCTAAAGGGAACCATACAGTATGTTGAGTGATCGCCGGCCTGGGGGAGGCGTTTAAGGGGAGGGGGCCCCTCCCCTTTGAAAATTTTTGAAAAGATTAGGTGTCTTTACGTGCAATCTTGTGCCGCATATGCTGCCCTTTTAGGTAAAATTTGTGTTACAAAATCTGCGTATTTTTAGGAACTAAAACAAAAGGGCATCAGAGATCGCCGGCCTTGGAGAGGGGTCTAAGGGGAGAAGTGTCCCCTCCCTTTTGAAAATTGCGTATCTTCACATGCAATCGGTGCCACATGTGCTACCCTTTTCACTAAAATTTGTGTTACGAAATTTGCGTATTTTTAGGAACTAAAAAAATATTGGTATCAGTGAAGGGGCCATGGGAAGACAAACCCTCCCATTTGAAAATTTTTGAAAAATTGGGTATCCTTACATGCAATCTGGTGCCACATATGCTACCTTTTGAAGTAAAATTTGTGTTACAAAATTACGTATTTGTAGGATCTAAAAGAAATGTCATCCGTGGAGGGGTGGCATGGCCCAATCCCCCCCCCCTTGCGTGCGCCACTGTCCCCTGCCATGTGTTGCCTATTTGAAACACACATGAACTTCCCATATACACAGCTCTCCTATCAACCCTCGTCGACTCTGTCTGGAATAAATAGTTTGTCAGCTGGTGCCCAGACTTCTCAGGATAAAGCCACATGGACGCCATGTTGGCTTTCTATCTGGGAGAATGTTAAAATAAGCGAGACTTTACATTTAGTGATAAGTCCATTATAGTACAAACGCATGATTGTATAGACAGTTTAAAATTTAAAGGGTAATTCTCGTCATCTCAGACAGTTCCAATTCTTCCAACTAAGCAATTTGTAACTTTTCCCAAAACTGTGTAAAGCTCCTCCTTGTGCAGACATGAACCTATTTTATTGCTTAAGGCCACGTCCTGGTGACCATACAAGGCTATTATGTGTAATCCAAACACTCTCTCTGCATTGTATGGAATGCGAGCTACTCTGCATCTTTTGAATTTTCAAACTTTGATGTCAATCAAAGAGCAGTCACCAACTGAGAATTTTGATACCCCCACACTAAAAATATACTTTGGGTGATGAGTGTCTGTCTTTAACCGGCAAGCCCAACTCCACTCAACCTACAGTACCGGCTTACATTCAATTTCCCCCCAGACCCAGAAAAACGTGAAGAAAACCCATCAGAAAGTGAACAAACAAACATTATCTGGACGACAAACGAGGATTACCACTTTTCTGCCATACTACCCACTGCTGCAATTTTGCATATACCTTTGTGATTTGCAGTGCTCAAGTTGCCCTATATAGCTGAGGTCATACGGGATGAGTGATGCTGGATCAAGGTGCGAATTAAAAAAAAGTTAATAATTTGTTAACATTCATCCTGCTGTACAGTAAAACCATGGCAACTAAATGAGACAGGAAGAGCAATGAATACGTGTTGTTGACCAGTTGACACTTTCCTCATTTTATGAAATTAGCTCATTAATTGTAAGCAGCAGAGGTTAATGTACTTTTGCCCTTAATAGATAACTATACTGAGCTGAGATCAGGACCTAATTTAGGATACTTTTTCGGAGGTAAGGTCAGTTTGGATATAGGTGCGACTCTTCGAACAGGGATCCCTGACATTTAGTCCTATACAGTAGGCTAGCTTGACAAATCTAGGTGGAGGGTCACCTTCGGTTGGCGCCTTCCCAGGTTGCCAGAAGACTTACCATGCGTTGTGTCGAAACATTCATCTTTTAACTCTGGTGATTTAGAAATTTTAACTCTTGAAACATAAAGATATATTTGGAGAAGCAATTCCCTGGTAGAACACTATGCCGTGGCAAGCGGACGCAAGCTGTCTCACATGGACGAAATAAGATGTGCAGTACCAGTGTACAAGTTCTACATTTTCCACTGTTAAAAAACTCTGGGGGAAGCGTATGTCACACCCTTTTTCACCAAATATAAGTTTTTAACTTGCAAAGAGGGTAGCAGAGGCATACGGTGCATTTTAAAACCACAATAAAGAAAATAAACTCAAGTTTTTTCATTGTTGATATGGTAAATTAAAAAAGTTGAAACTACATCTTAAGACTGAGAACCGGTAATGCACGTACTCTTGCTTCAGGTGAATTAATCTACAGAAAACCCCAAACACCCCACTGCCGGGCCTTGATTTTAAACTTCTTTACACCGCCTATGAGCCACTACTTCATAATTATACCTTGAACAAGTTTCGATGTGATATATTCATATATAGTTGTAGAAGGGGATGGACGGAATGTATTTCCGAAGTTCTCCCATCCCCGCCCTTCCACAGGGCCATTAACTGACAGAGGGCCTTAAATTCCCGAGCTCTGTCTGTTATTGTTTAAGGACTTTGATGACTGAGTTTCAAGAAGGTAAACTGCAATTTGTCATGTGGGACAGTTTGACCATTTGTGGGAATTGTTCATTAGCTATGCAAAAAATATGATGTGGAATGTTGCACAGTGTTTGTATTTCTTTTGATATTCCTTTATAAATTATCTGTTAATTACTTAAAGCTAGTTTGGTGTTTAATGTGGATATTTTCAAAGAACTAAATAGCTTCTTTCAAAATGAATCCCTCGGGCATCCCAAATTACAGCTATCCTTGGAATGAAGGCTAAACAAAGGAGAACATTACACCCAGTTGACGGTTCCCTCTCTGTACGTCACAAATTTACAAATGCATCTCACGCTTATTCATTACGTAGGTGAAAAAAATAATTGTCTTGTAAAATGGTCAATATTTGATGGATTGTAATGGGAATTGCGGCTATTATTATCATTTTTAATGCTTTTTACACCAAATAGGCAAACATCACATTTGCTTGTCTACATATCTTTTAAGTTATGTGGATTACTGTATCAGTGTCAAACTTGTCAAACTACTGTAAGCAGCTCACTCATCTAATATTCCTTCAGAAAATTTGCACTGAGCTCCCTCTGCTTCCCTTTCACAGGCCGACCAAATCGGGGGAAGTTCATTGCACACGAGCCCACCCCTCCCCGGTTGCCAATCAATATTTAAAATTGTGAAACTATTAAGGCCCACAAGGTAATAATATACAGCAGTCTACACTTATATTTTCTTCGCAATTGCTTTCTTAACATTTACATCTGGGTTATGCCATTTATAAGGGAAGACAAAGGCACCGTATAAAAAGGAGCCTTAATTTCTCTATTCAATAAGACATTTGCGGCATGATTTTCGAATGAAGAAGGGACACACGTACTCTTAACCACCCCCATACAACTCGTTTGGCGCGACTGTCACAATTGAGTATCATGAGTGTTTTGAAAAAATCAGTAAGTACAGAAAGTTCAGAAGAAATGCATCGGCTTATTACAGTAGTTCAGCGCGAGGAGGGCTCCCAGCGCAAGTAAACACTGAGAACATCATATCAGAGTGGTTGTGTGTCAAACCTGAGGTGTGATTTCCGGACACATTAGTTTTTTATGCTACCGTCTATCCGGAGAAACCGATTGTGACGGCTCGGATAATCAAGAAATTTGGTATTCCCCCCCCCCTCCCCTACACACACCCAACAAAAGATGTGGATGCGTAACAAACGTCACAACTTTCAGAATCAGTACTACCAACCTATCTCGAGCTGATGACATGTGATACTTAGCGGTTGCGATGGCGGTGGAGATTGTTCATGGGAACTGCCCCTGATTTCCAGTTCCCACGAGAGTCCCCAGTACATTCACCACTTTTTTTCGGTTTGACTGACTAGTATTACAGTAGATAAAGCATTCAGGACATTTATCTCACGACAAGAATTTTGCATGTACTTAGGCTAAACTCACCCAGCTGGGAAATTTGATTGGTCAAACTTGATTTGAAAGTAGCCAGATATTCATACACTGTTTGGTATAAAAGATTTCCCCCAAAAGGCTTATAGAAAATATGGTATGGACCTTTGAGACCAAAATTCGAGCGTGCACCCACTATGGGTCACAAATAGTTCCTACATCAAATGTAAGGGAAATTTCTAGTCTATAATCATCCCAATGACATAATTTTCAACAGTACAAAGACGACGCATAACGATATGTAGTTTTCCCAGCGTCAGTGAAGTATGCCACTTTTATAGAACAATTACAGTTTTACAAAATGTTCACAAGTACCGTATATATCCCTAATAATTGAATTCCCCCTTCCACCTCCCTAAATGCCCTAGCGTTAGCTACAATGGAGTAAGTCTTGCGTGTTGATTCGCTTGGAAATTG
>WURT03053292.1:0-14168 GCA_009936505.3 Holothuria glaberrima
TTTAAGGGGCAATCTGAGATAATTTTAGCTTTTTATTAGACATTTGAGGAGAGGTCAAAGAATAGGATTACATTATTAATCAATCTCTTCCTCCCCCCTCTCATCTACAGTAGAACCATAGGATGTAAGCTTCATTTAGTGAGTATATACCCCTCTAATGCCCCTGCCCCTCCCAACCACACTGTACTTCCCCAAAGTTGTGTGTCTGTCTCTGAACTGGCTGATAAAATATCTAATATTCATTTTTTGACTGAGAATTTAAGATAAATGGGAGCTTTGCAATGAAAATGAAGACATCAAACAAAAAATTATCCTCATTAAATTAGCATGGAAAAAATTCCGTCCCTCGCATTCCGTCCCTCGCGCTTCTTTTTTTTGAAAGATGCATCATGCCCTATGTTAGCATTGAGATTTTTTAAACCCCTTTCAGTCAGTATCACAAAGGGAACTGAACTTGGTATACATGTTGTAAATTAATTTCAACTCCTACTAAATTTGGTAAAAATTACAGAAATGGTTGATAAGCATGGACACCAAGGTTTTTCCATTCCGTCCCTCCCGCCAACTAACATTCGTTGCTATGGCAACATGCTAAATCTTAGATATCTTTAGATTATATGATTTTGTTGTTTGTTAGTCTCTTTATAAAATCAACCATTGAAATTTTATTAGTCAACAACAATGTAGCTAATACAGTGAAAAAAACATGCTCCAAATTCCGTCCCTTGCACCTACGGAGGTTTTGGTTTTGGCCCAATAATAGTCCGACAAATGTGGTTTATTCCTATTCTACCACCGAAAATCTGTGAAAAAACTTCTTTTTATCAGCTTTTCGTATTACTGACCGTGTGTTGTGGAATAACAGGTTAGTGTTCAACCAATCAGAATACAGGATTCTCAATAACGGATGGCTAGAGGTGGTAGAATAAAATATTTAAGATTATAAAAAATATTTCAATAAAGTTTTCCTTTTTTTGTTTTTGTGATACATACAGCATAGGCTAGGTACTATAGTAGGCCAGGCTGTGTTAGTAAATTTCTGAATTCATGCAAATTCTAAAGTTAAAACCAAAAACATAACAAACACATGCCGAAGTTATTTAGAAGTGACCTTAAACTTAAGCTATTAATCTGCAGAGTATGACCATTTTCCTTGAACTTATTTTGCCACCTGTACTTTACTATCATGCAACTTACTCACAACAATACAATATTTAATATCTGGTATGACTGATATTCCCGGAAAAGCAATTAAAATAAAGTTTAATCATATTAACATTGCAATATTGTAGTTATCTCATTTCTCGTCAATTTACGTCTATTGAAAAAGGAAATCACACTCAATTTGATATTTCAATTGCTTCCTTAGAATAAGTGATTTTGTAGCACTGAGTCTGGTCATGTCCGTATGTAATGGCTATATCAGTTCAAGTATAGGGTTGGCTAAAAGTTTGTAACCTTTAACCTTTATCTATTGGAAATATCTACCCATGCAAAATGAACACGATGGAGAACAAACGTCTTTCGAGAGAGAAATATATCAGTTATTTGATTTGCTTAAAAAGGCAAACATTCTCTGAATCTTAATCCCCTGTCCTGTGAGTACACAGATGGCACGGCAGTTGCTTTTGGGAAGTATATATCATTCTAAAAACGTTCAGTTCAAATTTGAACAGACTGGGTCGGAGGGCACATAACCTGAATCTTGTCAAATGTTCACTTAGACTTGGTTCAATTTTAAACCAAATCTAGTCAAATCTTAACCAGCCTGAGATTCCGTTGTAGAATGTTGTAGAATGTTGTAGAAATGTTGCATCCTTTTTAAAGACTTGTATACACGATCAACAGTCCCAAAATATTTTTAAAACATATTCGGTATAATATGGCTCTGAGTCGGTCATGTGACACAAACCGACACAAACTGAACTTCGGATTGGTTCAAACATGCAACATTCCTGGAACACGTTTTCAAAGAATTGACATGACAATTCTTTTGCATCATTTTCAAAACGTTTTCGAAATGTTTTGAAATTGTTGCATACCCTGTCTACACTGTGCAACAAATTGAAAACAAGCGTGTTTGGGTTTGTTGCAAGTGATTGTTTTGGAAATATTTTGGGAATGTTGCTCGTATATTCGGCCTTTAGTATTAGTACGAAGACAATTACAAGTACAATGAAAAGTATAAGTACAGAGAAAGTTCAATTAGTCCTTGTGTTTAATTCCAAGTTCATTGCTTGAGTAAGATGATTACTACAAGAGCAAGCGCAGTGACAAGTACAAGTATACACGCTAACAACAAAAGAGTGAAATTCACTCCAAAAAGAGTGAATTAAGGGACCACTCCTAAGGAAGAGTAAATTTCACCCTGCCGGAGTGGAGTGAAAAGTCACTCCAAAAAGAGCGACACTTTATACACATGGAATGAAATATCGCTCTATTTGGAGTGAATTTTCACTCCACTCCGGGTGAATTCACTCTTTCTTAGGAGTGGTCCCTTAATTCACTCTTTTTGGAGTGAATTACACTCTTTTGTTTTAGAGTGTACCGTGCGAGAACAATGACCAAATATAATTGTTGGTATACAGGGTTATTACCACTACAAATACTTGTGAAAACCAGGTACAAATAAAAGTACAAATATAACAATTAGTATTATGTTTAATGATAGGTAAAGGAAGGAAAGAAAAGCGATCATACAACAAAACCTGAAAGAAAATGTATTTAACATCTAGTGAGTGCTAGTACTTAAAGAAGAACACACTGTAATGACTTCATTGCTGTAAAAATACTTATCAATATTGCAAGTACTTAAATCATTAAAAATAAAAAATAACATCGTCGTTAGGCATTTTAGAGGCTCTGAAAAAGCCTAATGACGATTTCATTTTTTAGTAGCCTCCGGTAAGTTTTGCAAAATTTTGAAACAGTAATTGTTAACGAGTTTTTGTATAAGTTTGTTGTTGCCGAACTACATGAAACTTTTTGGCTCACCTCCCATGTTATGACGAATTTTACTGCTGACATATAAGTCGTGAAGTTTATGCAAAGTTTATGCAAATTACAATGTTATTGATCCTAAGCCTCATTTTTCCAAAATGTGACCACTGCTGTAGAGTGACTCAAGGGCGGTGATACATGGTGGGGATGTAAACATGTTCCCTTAATAAATTGGTTGGGGGAACGGAGTGCCTTCTCGTCCCCTTCATATTATTTGGTCAACGGTAAGTTTTCCTGTTTTGGGAAATGTGTGACATTTTCCTGTCCGATTACTTGTATGAGGGTGGAATACCTGTAATATTTCGTGAAAATTGTAACGTATGATATTTGTGTGAATACTATTGAAAAGTTTTCAATGAAAAAATAATGAGAAAAATTTAACGACAGGAATCTGCACCGACATACAAGTTAAATGGTTATCAAGACATCCGTATACATATTAGGGTAGGCATATAAAAATAATATAGGGACGGTGGCGAATATCCGGTTGTTAGGGACGATGATTAGGTTCAGGCGGAATACTTTTAGTTCCCAATTATTTGGTCACCCACCGGAACATTTGTTGATACTTCTAAATTTAAGGCATGGTCACCCAGTGACTTGATTGAGGCGACGGGATACCTTTCTTCTCTCTAAAACGTCTGTGCCAAGGACCACAATACGTTGGTAAGTTGATCATATATAATGGCATTTCTTATTTTTTCACGAGCACCCATTATCACACATGCCAGATAGAACCTCACAAGTAAATAAACAAATACGTATACAGGTTTTTTCAACACAAGGAAAGGAGGATGCCTCCCCTTTATGCAAGCTCTACCCCAGTCCCAATCCCGTGATGACTTTTCCCCTTTCCCCTCCTTCCAGAGAAAAATAGTCTACTACCAAAATTTACCTGGTAGATGTCGATTGCGATGGTTTATTTCTCATATTTCTTATATGTAGTTCTGGAGTTCTGCAGCAGGTGAAGTGTACGGAGTGCTAAATGGTTCGAAATATCCAAATTTAACATTGAACTATCGAAAATAAACATCGAATTATCCAAAGTAACATCAACATATCCAAACTTAACACCGAACCATCGAAAATAAACATCGAACTATCCAAACTGACATCGTCATATCCAAACCTTAACATCGAACTATCGAAAATAAACATCGAACTATCCAAACTAACATCGATATATCCAAACTTAACATCGAATGATCGAAAATAAACACCGAGCTATCCAAACTGCGTGCTAACTTCAAGTCTGTTTGGATACTCTTAACTGTATAGTGGTGCGCCAAATGGTTCATATATCGAACTCAACGTTGCCGGATAGACCATTGATCTCTTTATATAACTAGATAGCGCTTAAGGCAAGACTTTTGAAGCCACTGTTTCTCCCTCGTGCCATTCCCCAAATTCGTCGATATGGCAGCACCACACTGTGTACACTCATGATCAGAGCATTATTTTTTTATTTAAATGGAGTTTTGGCGTTTTTAAGGGCAAAATGTCAATTCCGCTGGTTTAGCCAATGTAAGCCGTACGAGTGGCTGTTTTGTTTCAGTGCAACACAATTCCCTTGGGCCCCATTGACTCGTACAGTACCGTAACTCTCATACAGCCACACACTAACTCTCGAGGGAATAAAGAAAACATTGATACAAGGTAATAAACCTTCCATTTAGGCCCAAATTAGGCACATGAAATTTAAGCATGTCTCATGCTTTTTCAGGAAAATACAAACACATTTTTGGTGTATTTCTCTTTTTCACTTTTTTACACTTCAACAATATCATTGTAGGATGAATTTGCCCTGCCTATGGGTACCTCTTTTACTCCGTTGTTGGTCCTCTTTTACATTGTTTGTAGCTAAGCTTTTTTCATGTATTCATTTGATTGAAAATGTCCAAAAATTTCAGCTTAGGTGTTCACCAGATCGCTCAATTTTGATGTAAAAATTCAAGAAAATGAGAAAATCGGCTCAAGAAAATGCCGATCCCCAGTGGCGGCGATGAAAAATGAAAAAGTGGGGGCTATAGGTATCTTCAGCCCCCAATGTTTGTCAAGTGCTCCAACTGAGGGGTTTGTAAAGCCAAATTTTTTTTGTACGCTCCGGGCCAACTGATGTTGGCGCTCCGCTTAGATAGTCCTGCCGCGCATGACGAATCCCCCCCCCCCCCAGGTGAAAGCTGGCTACGGGCCTGCTGCCCTTCATATTTCTGCAGCCTTTAGTCGATTTAGGCCACTTCCACCTTTACTTCAAGGTACACTGTGTGTGATACTTTATGGAGTATGGGCCACTATAGTACGCTATGTGAATCCTTATTAGAAATCATGCATGTAGCCTGCAGCTTGATATGTTTGTTTTTCTGTCTTACTTATGAAAAGCAAATAATCATCTTAACATGACTAGGCTAATGCTCACGATTCCGTCCACGGACCATACAGGCCAGCTCTCGATCATTACACCCACATAATACGGCCCAGTACGGTAAACCTCGTACGGAGGCCCTATGGGCCAACACGGGCCAACCTCATTCAGCGGTCTAGTTTCTCCTCATTCACCCATATGGGCCTTGCTACACAAGTATGGTGTGGCCTGGCCATTTTTATCCTATACGAAATGCGGGCCCAAACAACTCACAGGCTTCTTAAGTTAACCCACTAGGCCCTTGTTGGGCCCTGAAAGTTAGAACGTAATGCCCATCCAATTGGCTACAGAACGATGATCTCGTTGGTCCCACATGGCAGAATTAAGTAAGTTGCACAGTGGGTAGCATGATGTACCATGAGGCTATAGTACACGGGCCCTAGTCAGACCTGTCTGAACAAGACCATCTACCCAGCACAATACCGCCGCATGGATCTTATTCTAACTGTACATTATAACCTATGAATCATGCATGACTAAAAGCTCATAATACCCAGACATAAATGTACTTGGTCCAGGTTTTTTACATCTTACCCATCCATCCATCAGATTGCATGTCCTGTCCATGACTCACTCCACATCTCTCCCACGTTTCCCGTTTACATGTTCCAATTTAAGAGAGGGAGACCCGCGGACCAGTGGTCGTATTTTCGGTCATCTGATGTGGAGACATCGAAAATGCCCCATTTTCTTTACAGTTATGAATTTTACGCAGGGTTTGAGATAGTTGAGTGTTGCATTCTAATGCTAACAGTTTAAAATACTCCCAAACTTCCCGAGTACACGTCCCCCTCACGTCCCCCTTCCTCTTCTTTAAAATTTCCCCTCCAACGTAATTACTTTTGCCTGTTTGTAGCCGAAAGCAAACATAATTGCTCAAACTGCACGCAAATGTCCAACCCATCCTTCAACTGGGTGGGCTAGGATAGGCAATGCGCTATCCAGTACGTTAGCGATCAGAGATCAGTGATTTCGACATGCCGATGTTGAGTTCGATATATGAACCATTTGGCACTCCGCTAAAGAACCCAAGTGTGTCAAAACAGACTGGCACAGTTGATTTTGAGTTTGAAATTACGAAGCAAGGCTTCAACCGAACATTACGCATTGGACGTTTGCACAGTAGGTACAGGGGAGGATAAAACACGCGTCTACACGGGCTAGCTTATGGACAGGAGCTAGCAGTTGTAGGGTAAGCCTATGGAACTAGCGGTAGTAGGGTAACTCCATGGCGTGCCGGGAGTGATTAATTACGGATATAACATTGTAGGACAAATGCTTGGTACAGTAGGGCGTATTTAATTACAGCTGCGCTAGTTGAATTGTCAGATATGGTCCACCTTAGTACGTGAAAATTTTAGTCTTGGAAATTTCGGGGGGGGGGGTGCACGTGCACCCACGGCACCCCTCTGGATCTGCCACAGCCAAGTGAAGTTGAAGCAAACACATGTGACATCATAACCTCATATTACTCAACACTTCTGTGTGAGTCTGTGTGTGTGACTCGCGTGTTTCTTTAAACGTTATAACACTTTTCTTCAAGTCCAATATAATCTCATTCTTTTGTAAAGCGAATGGACGAGGGGGCATTTGTTCTCAATATTGGGATCACCGCCCATGGGCATGGGAATTTTAAGAAATTAAAAAGTCATATCTCTATCTATTTTAAGGTCAAAACACATCGTTGTTCACCACTGTGTTGATATCTCACTCCTTCTTGCTTCAAAGTCCATTAAGTTTTCAATTGTAGTTTCTCCGTCTTCTTACATGTCAAAACCACACTAACTTCGTCAAGGCGCCTAATTGGGAACGACAAAGTGTGACCTCCGACGGCGATAGGTCAACCCGGACAATTTACTTGGCAGCTTTGTTATCATTTTGAGAGTGGGGGCGCTCACAAGTTTTGGTTTGCCATCCTTCCCGTAATCCGTCATCCCTGACAGTACTCGTCCCACCTTCTGCACAAAAACCTTACTGGTACCACCAGAGTACACTGATTAATCAACCACGAATACTTCATCGTTTTCACATATGTCGTACACTCCTACGTCCGAGAATGAGCATTTAACTCTGTTAAAGAATAGACGGACGATTGAGGGAGGGTGTAAACGATAAAGGGATTTAATAACAACACAATTGTCTCAATTAATTCGCTGTTTTATCATGCTGCCCTCGATAGATATGCTGCTTGACGCATTTACAAATTCAATTATTGGATTTGCCCATTTATCATCGTTTATATGAGCCTTCTTTGGTGGCTCGTCTTATGAAGTTTTCCATTGTGATACTTCTCCATTTGAACGGAGAGCCAAGAGGCGAAAACCAAACAATACTCACGAAGGAGTTCTGCTCCCTAAAAGAACTACGTCCCCAAGAGACATCTCAACACGACCGACCAAACAACCCGGCGTGCGAAGTCCCGTTTCAGACTGGCTGATAACAATGGACTACGCCCTGGGAGCTCCGCCGTCGTGATCACGGATACTACCTGATACGCCAGAACGCCGAAGGTGCAGTTTATCATTATTTAAGAAGACATCGTATATAACTAACAAAGATTTGAGCAATGTTATATGTATCACGTCTGCGGCACGTTGTTACTACATATCTTTTAAAGAAATACAATTCATACATCTTAATATTCTTTATCTGTATTGATAAACTACTTATCTTTCGTCCAAGCAGTGTCTCTCGCTCAAGGGCGTAGGAAGCGAAGGGGGTGGGGGCTGCAGCCCCAGCGAAATTTGTAGGAGGGCGGAAGTATGCTTAAGTCTCCCACTTTCCAAGGCCAAAAACCCCTTATTTGTCTCTTTTGTTAAAATGTCAAATATTCGCCGTAATTTACCTTAAAATTTGTCCAAAAGAATGCACTAAATTGCATCTAAGGTCCCTCAAAAGTCCAAAAATTTCCCAAGAAATGTAAAAAAAAAGAGTGCAGTGATTTACGTTGAAATTTGTCCAAAAAATGATACACCAAATTGCATCTAAGGTACCTCAAAAGTCCAAAAATTTTCCAAAGGGGAGGGGGACACCCCTTAGAGCCTTCTCCCAGAACGGCGATCCGAAACAAGGTTCAGCCCCAGTCTCAAACAGCTTCCTACGCCTGTGCTCTTGCTACAGATCTTACATTAGAGAATTCTGCCCCTTGGAAGTGGACGTCATGACTTGACCGATAGCGTCACCACTTGGCCGATTTTTCAACAATAGAAAACCGCAAACAACAATAGGCGGTTCTTTGGACCATGTAATCTGCAACAATGTGGCTTTTTGTCTGTTGTTTAACAAGCAAGGACTTCAAGGACAGGATAAGTTTGTCCAAGTTTCAAGGGAGCGGATTCTCTAATGATTACTTTAGACCTGCCCTAAGCACAAATTTACAGTTTTTATATGAAAATTTTTGCCACGCCCACTTAAGTAGCTTCTCCTTAAAAGGAGTTTAGGTCAGTCTGCACTCATCTGAAGGTTACATAGTGCTTTATTGTGATATCACTAATATCCTATACCCTACAGAGTGTTAACAGTGTTATCTTTTAACAAGTTAGGTCTACTTCTAATTTTCATTTGCAAAACACAGTATTTTTAGTTAACTATTGGAAATACGTAAAACGTCTGTTAAACTTACAGAATATTTCAGTTTCAGTTTCAGTTTATTCCCTTCCTTCTCATGACAAAATTTATAGAGTGATTGATATATACAGTGATCAAACAAATATTATACAATAAACATAACAACATATTAACACAATAACATAACGGTATTTAGCAGAGCAAATTAATAATAAGATCATAGCAAAGTAAGTACTAACAGAACTGTGTGGGTGAGAAGGGAGAGGGACCAGAAGTAAGTTTAGAAACTTTTCTGGTCTGGTCCCTGGAGGTAGAGAAGTGTAGAGTGTTTTTTTCCAAAGACTTAGGGTTAGACTTAGAAAAGAAAAAAAAGAGAGAAAAAAATTACATAAAAAACTTATCAAATATTATAAACCTAGTTATCCAGCAACAGAGATTTTAGTTTCTTTTTAAAAGTACTTAAACTGGCACCATTTCCTATTTTATCGTTTAAAGAGTTCCATAGGGAAACTCCTGAGCATCTTACTTGGGAATGGGCAAACTGAGTTCTGGTGAGGGGTTGAGATAACTTATCTTTACTCTTAGTTGAGTAACAGTGAAAGTGGCTATTTTTTGGAAAGAAATGGCCGAGGTCGATAGGCAGGGACTTTTGGAAATGTTTGTACAAAAAATACCAAGCTGATAGTTATGAAGGTCCTTCAGAGTTAACAATCTATGATACCGAAAAAGTGGTTGTGTACCGTCGTAGAATGCAGCATTTGAATAAAACGAATGGCACGTTTCTGAATTACGGATAATTGCTCGAGGTAGGAACTCGCTGAAGATCCCCCATAAAAGTAAACTATAATTGAGGTGTGTGAGTATTAAAGCATTATGAAGAATCTTCAGTGTCTTACAGGGTACATGGTGTCTTATTTTACTAATTACTCCAATTATCTTAGATACCTTTTTACTAACTTCCCGTATATGATCTCGCCAAGTTAATTGATTATCTATTGTAATCCCAAGAAGGTTTGTACTGTTTTGCACTGTGTATATTAACATCATTACATAATAGGGTATAGCGTTGAGTAGGGCCTTATATTACTAAAAACTATAAGCTTAGTCTTTCCAACATTTAACGATAGCTTGTTGGCAGCGAGCCAATGGCAAATATTTTCAAATTCTTTGGAGACAATATTAAGAGCAGTATGGATATTCTTATGATGAGTGTAGAGTCGTGTCATCAGCAAAAAGGATAAACGGAGTTCAGATGATGCTTTGCATAAATCATTCATATAAATTAAAAATAGAAGTGGACCTAGAGTAGAACCTTGAGGTACCCCTATATTAGTTACTTTGAGAGAAGAATTATTAAACTTAAATGAAACATAATTTTTGCGATCCTTGAGATAATTTTTCAACCAACTAAAGGCTATACCACGTATACCATAATGATGTACTTTGTAAAATAATATGTTATGATCTATTGGGCCAAAAGCTTTAGATAAGTTTATAAATAAAGCTACAGTTTTCATTTTAGTATCCAAATTATTTGCAAATCAGCCACAAATTTAAGAGAAGCGATATAAATTGAGTGGTTTCTTCGAAAACCATACTGCCCACTAAAAATAATATTGTAGTTATAAAGGAAATTCCAAAGTCTATTATACACCAGTCTTTCAAAAATATTTGGTAGTGCAGGTAGAACTGACATGGGACGATAATTGAAAAAAGATCTAGCATCACCAGACTTATAAATTGGAATAATTTTGACAATTTTTAAATCATCTGGAATAATTCCTGTGGAAAAAGATAAGTTTACTATATATGAGAGAGGTGCCACAATATCATCGCAGAAAAGTTTCAGTGTTTCGCTAGAAATTTGATCATAACCAGGAGACTTGTGACTTGACAGTTTACAAATTTCTATGATAACCTCTTCATGCGTTACTGGATTTAAAGCAAAGGTATTTGGCATATGACTCTTAAGATAAGCAGAGAAGGATTTAAAGCAGAGAAGGATTTACTTATTGGTTTGATTTTGCTTGCTAGGTCAGTTGAAATAGTTGAGAAGTAATTATTGAAATGTTCGGCAATATCTGACGCATTACTTGTAACACCACCGATCGAAAAATAACTTTGAGTGGGATTCTCTACACTTTTATTTAATATTTGCCTTATACCATTCCAGATCCTTTTTCTGTTCCTGAGGTGATTATCAAAGTAATCCGCATAATACATTGATTTGAGACACCTAGTAATCTTTGTCAGATTGTTCCTGAAGTTACGATAGGCAGTTGATTTTTCTTCAGAGGAGTTAGATCTATACTTGTAAAAAAGTTTAGTACTCTTCTTAGAAATTTCATTTTTATAATTTAACAAGTTGGAAGTTTTAGTATCATGTTTAACTATATCATAATCAGCACCTGTCTGGACTGCAACTCTGTTTTCATCACAATTAACACAACTAGGATAATGGTCAGATATATCTGTCTGAAAAATCGAAAATTTCAAATTCAAATGGTGATGATTTGTAAGTATATTATCAATAAGCGTTGACGATGGATCTGTAACCGTAGTAGGATAGGTAATTGTTGGGTAAAAACAGTGAGAAGACAGTATGTTCTCAATATTGTCCTTAAAACTACTAGAAACATTACTGAGTAAGTCGATATTAAAAGCACCAGCAACAAACCCCAGTTTTCCCTCCCTACTAATATGATCAAAAATGATCTGAAGTTCATCATTAAAATCGCTAACGATTCACGAATATCTTCGTAAATATAAAAAACAGATATTTTCTTCAAAATTTTACAGAATATTTACTGTAAATTTCCATTCGTAAAAAATACAAACTTTGTTCGTAAATCAAGGAAAATACGTAAAAAATCTGTAAAAATCCAAGAAAATTTTATGTAAATTAGAAATACAGAAGTATGCTGAAAACTTTACAGAACTTTACGCCAACGATTTACGAATATCTTAGTAAATATTAAAAACAGATATTTTCTTCAAAATTTCAAAGAATATTAACTGTAAATTTCCATTCGTAACAAAATACAAACTTTGTTCGTAAATCAAAGAAAATACGTAAAAAATCTGTAAAAATCCAAGAAAATTTTATGTAAATTAAAAATACAGAAGTATGCTGAAAACTTTACAGAACTTTACTTTAAATTTACAAAAAAAAATTGCACTGAAGAGGAGTCAAACAGCAAGGGGCTATAGCTAGCGTCCATTGACCTTCAGTGTGCAACTCCTTGGTGTAGGTCAGCGTAGACAAAATGTAGTGAACTGTCCTGACGGTTCTGGCTTCCTTTTGAGAAATCACTCTGTATTTTAAAAATCCAGCCGTTTCATAAGACGGTCTGCGCCTGTGCGTCTTCAACTGTTTTATTTGTCAGGAAGAAAAGTTCTTACTTTCATCCATTTCCAAACTTGACACCATCTCTGACACAGTTTTTACTTGCTTGTGTTTAATGATTAAATCCAATCCCAGTCGCATACAAGTAACTTCGGCGCGGGGGCGCCCTACCAACTCAGGGACAGGAGTGGTACCAATTATTCTGAAAGAAAAAAAAATTTGAAATGAGGTTATTGGTTCTCGTTTCACATGTTGAGGAGTGTCGGTCTTAAGCATAGTGCTGAGACACTAATCGTGGGAGACATCTACGGAGGGCTTGTATAATACCGGTTCTGCACTTTTTCACAGTGAAATGGCTAAACAACTTAAATCCAACCACAAATTTAAATTTTTAAATTAAGATCTTGACCGGAGTGTGGTTCGAGACAACGACCCTCCGGATAATGTTTGAGCAGGAAGGGCGAGGGGCTGGGGCTGAGCAAAGTGTATGTTATGTTTCTGCAAACACACATTAAAACTGCTCATCCCCCAGTTGAAAAAAAACCCACGACATGCATTTTTGCAACTTGATCGATATTTGGTTGTCCTAACTCGATGATTACAAAACATAACACGTTATATTGTGGGTTGTAAGGACATATTTATTCACAACTAGAACCTCTGTTCTATGATTCCTTTGCCGAAAGGAGATGTAGAGCGCGTCGAGTTGTTTCATAGTGCGGTGTACGGCCATATCGAGCGGTGACATCACAAAAGGCTTTTCCATGTATTCGTTAATGTCCCTAATATTGCGCACCCATAGCTCCGAAGCCTAACACAAATCACTCCATATCACCGTGGCAACGAAAAATCCTAGGCATCGGACTGTCGGAGAAGAAGCCTAACAAAGTTTTCTTCCAAATAAACCCATTTAAGGCTAGTTTTCCTCTGAATATCGTTCAGGAGACCTACATGTATTACCTCAATTTCTTCTGCAATATTTTTGGCCAGAAGCTGTGAGGCAAATGTCAGAAATCCATTATTTTCTTCGTCAAGTGAAGTTGTCTGGGCCTGCCACTTTCACAGTCTGTTTACTAACATGCTGTGTATACGTACAAATGACTTCAGCCTAGCTGGGCAATGAAATGTTCTTTTTAGTTTCGTGTGCAGTGGGGTCAAAATACTTTTGCCTTAAAGGGAAAGTATTGTTCTAGAGTTCAAATGCTGTGTTGTTGTTCCACTAATATTCCACTAATTTTGTACTAATTATGGACCTCTAAAGTCATTTCAATGCTCATAAGATATTTCCCTGGGATACATGATGTTAAAAATCCCTTTTTCTTCTTTGTCGGTGCTATTTTTGCTTAATGCAGGGCAAATACCACCAAAGCCTATGAGAATGATCAAATGGTTAAGGGCCATCAATCTGGTCAAGAAAAAGAAATGGTCCAGACATAAGGCTGAAAAGCTTTGTGGTGTCCCAGAATCTTCACTCCAACTTCAACTTTAATAGGAAGAACAAAGGTGTCAAATTTGATAGCTCCCTGACTACCGTCTCTCATCCCCCACGAAGAATGTCCAAAAGACCACATCATCGCCCTTGCGAAGTTGGGGCATCCTCTAACCCACTCAAACCTATTAAGAATCGCAACCCAGACAGCCTTTTTAGTAAAGGAAAATCAAAATCATCTGCTATACAACACTGACTGAATGGTTTTCTTTCCAGGTGGTCAGAATTAAAGGTAGTAAGACCTTCCTAACTTAAAATGAAATGCATCAAAGCTATTACAAAAGAGTCCATCTCCATATATTTCAATGAACTTGACAATATTTTGATCAAATAAGAACTGAAAG
>WURT03053303.1:0-33005 GCA_009936505.3 Holothuria glaberrima
TGTCCCGGCCGGTAAGACAAATCGTTCCGATTTTCTCGAAAACGAATATAGCTGTTATATTCTTTATCATATTTTTGAATGCAGAGTAAAAATCCTCATGTTTGATCACTGTTTTTAGCCCGGAAGATGAGGCTATAGCCCGAACTTCCGACATGCACGTATTAGGCAAACAAAGCTAGTGAAATCAGCTATAATATTTCACCACTTGGCTTCTCGGCAGATACCAAAATCTTAATCTGCCGCACGGCGCCGGTCTTACCCGACCAGGACCAGTGACGGCGGAACCGGGGGGAGGGCTTCGGGGGCTTCGCCCCCAATGAAAAAAGTGAGGGGGCAAAGGTATGTTCAGCCCCCAATATTTGCTAAGTGTAGACCTGAGATCCATATTTCAAGGCTGGGTACATGCAACTTAAAACACTCGGGAAAAGCCGTTTCCGGCCGTCTGGAGGGTTTGTAAAGCCAAAAATTTTCTTGTAAACTCCGCGCCAACTGATGGTGGCGCTCCGCTTAGATAGTCTTCCTGGCACTAAGCCCCAATATTTTTCCGTTCCACCGCGCCTGACCAGGACGCAGAATTGCCGACCGCCACAATCTGCTAAAGTAACTTTTCCGACCGGCACTTATTCCTGAAAACAAATAAAATATCATTATGGTCGAGGGATCGACCGTAAAGAATCTATTTCTTGGTCATAATTCGAGATCGGGGAAATCCAGTTCATAAATTAGTAGGGCTGCCAAATTCCATTTAATTTTTCATAGACATTTTTTTTTTTTGATTCCCTATTTTAAGGCTTCGTACATACAGCTTGAAACACTCGGGAAGTGCCATTTCCGCCCGTCTGGGGTTTGTAAATTCCAAAAATTTTCTTGTACGCTCCGCGCCAACCGATGGTGGCGCTCCGCTTAGATAGTCCTGCCGGCACTCAAACCGACCTCCTCCTGATCAGTCTTCAAAAGTTATGTCCCATTTTCAGCTTAGAGAAATATGGTAACCCTACATATGGAGCACCAGATGGCATGTAAGGACACCTAATTTTTCGGAAAAATTCTCAAAGGGGAGGGAAATCCCCTCCCCTTAGACCCGTCCACCAGGACGGCAATCAAAGAACAAACTGCGTTCCCCCTCCCCCGTAAGAGAAATCCTGGCTACGCCACTGCTTGTGAGTTAAACTTTCTTGACACCGGCGTTGAGGCATTTTTTTGTCGGGAATGTAGCCCGTTCTGTCGGCAAAAATGTCCAACACCCCCCCCCCCCCCCCACTCAACGATCCTTAGGGACGCCCCTGATCTCTGGTGACTACGAAAATCCATGCCGATAGAAATTAAAGGTAATGCATGCCTCGTAAGTTTTATGGATTTCCCACTCCGAAAGTTGCCTGCAAAGTGTTCTTTTGTCCATATTCGACAAAAAAACTAGTGTTTGCGACAAAAACAGACGATACCGACTGACTATGCAGGCAATCCCAAACCCGAGGTTCATATCTTTCTCAAAAGAACGAGTCGGAGTGTTGCCAAAAACGGTAAAAAAATGTGTAGCTGCTCACTTTCTTTTTATAACCCCATACCGCTCGATGAATGGTCCCCTAAATAATGAGAATATAATAGAATATCACTTTATTAGTCACTGAAAATGACAAAAATAGATAATGAAATTGAAATAATTTTCAAGTATTTTTTTTTTATAAAAGTCTCCTGACCGTCCCACATGCCGCGAGTGCCAAACATGCTGTGGTAGCTTCGTTATCAAAGTGTCATGCAATTGGTCAGCGTAATCCTGCCAAATGGGCCGTCTGAAAGTAGATGAGAAAGCCAGAAAAACACAGCTGTCCGACGAGGTTACCGTGACAAGTCTAACCTCTAAGTTCGGCCAATCGTCATGTCTTTGGTTTCTTCTTCTGGTTTTCCAGCCCTCTCATTTGTCGGCCCAGCAGCCTGGAACAGTGTGTGTCAAGCCCCGTCTACACGTTCATACATTTTTCGGTGAACAACACCCAACAAAATGTGTAATAAGGTTTTGAAAAAATGTATGATCGTGTAGACCGAGCTTCAGAGAGAAGAGTAATAGTGATCCCTCACAGAGAGCGCTCCTACCAGCCTACAATGAGGTTACAAAGTAACCTTGCCGGGAGTCCATAGGAGTCCACTCTGTAGGGCTAACCTTATTAGTGGGCCGAACCAGAGGGGTAGACAACTATCCAGAAGTCCTCATAACAAATGTATCTGCAGACTTACACCTTCAGTACCCTACCAATCAATTTCTGTGCCAATAAGGGATAGGCTATCCCTAACCAAAGGAAAAAAATGCGCGGTACCGTATCATACTGCACTGTTGTAGGATTGTCAATACCAAAGCAGTACATGATTGTTTCCAAGTGACTAATGATATTTTAGCAGATCGAGTTGGGTACAACGTCACTAGGGGCATAGTTAATGTTATTCAGCGTTCCGGGGCGTCCTCATAAGTTTCGTTATATTCTTTGTGGTTATGGTTTTGACAAAAGAATAAAGTCTGCTCGTCAATAAATTATGTCATGCTAATGAAGTATATCAGTATATGAGACAGCCGTTCGGCCGTAGGCAAGTGAGTTCGTATATGGCAAGTTGGATTCGACTGGCGCTTTAAGGACCAAACATTTTACACAAACCTCAGACGCCTAAGATGATTCCTGATCAATGCGATAACTTGTGTTTGGTAGCGTCTCTGCCTTCTGGCGCAAAGACATACACAGAGACGGAAGAAATGCTGGCCTAGGCTGAGGGTATGGTTTCTGCATGCAGATCATGCGGTTACCACGGAGATCAATGGCGGTTTGCTTCAGTATGGACAGAAACTGTAAATTTAAGACAGAGTTAGGTAAAATATGACAATGAAATATAGTCGAAAACCTTTAGTCGAATCTGATTTTGAGTCCACCGAGAGTGACTTGCTCCAAGTCCAATTCCTTAGCCATTCGGGGCCCGCAAGTCGGAGTCATGATCTCCTTACTATCATGATATGTATCAAGAGGGTTGCGAGAATTTCTTTGAAATTTGCTGGATATCTGGCAGGAAAGGAATAAATGTGCCTGCACGTGACAGAATGATTATCGACCTCACAGTTTTGTCGAACCCATATAAGAACTGAATCTTCCTTGACATAAATAAAGGCTTTACTAAATTAAAATTACTTAAGTCTATTTTGCCTATATATATGATAGAGTGAAAAGGCCGACTCGTGTGACCCGACGTGAGTACATCGTATCAAGTCCGGGCCTCGTAGCTCTAGAGTTCACTGAGGTCCAAGTCTAGAGTCACCAGTAGTATGGTCTTAGCAGTTAAAAGTTTGACTAAGTAAAATCCACGTTGAGGAATAAAGTCCATACAACGCTGGTTACGAACTGCGTCTCGACTTTAAAATCGCGACCGAAAGTGACAAATTCGGGACCCTTCTCGAGCCTATTTGGTGAAGCGAAATGGAAGGAAGATACAGATTACCAAAGCTTCCTTCCTCGGGTTTGTAGTGTGAGTATAAAAATCCCGATCACGAAGGATTCGAGTTGCCCGTCAGGCCCAGATCAAAAGTCCGAGAAGGGGTGAAAATTCAGAGTCCTTAGTATTAATGCGAGTACATGATTTGCTACTTTCTGAGTACGAGTACAAAAGCCGTGAGTACTAGTAGAGAAAGTTACTTAAGTATGCACTCGCGGTATTGGTGTAATCTTTGAAACTTTTAGTCCCCACGTGAACAAACAAATGAACAGAATGCAAATTTTAGCAGAATACTTAGATTAGGCTAAGTAACCCCCCCCCCCTAACTCTAATACATCAAAACTAAAGTGACTGAGCCTAAAATGCCTTACACCATAGTGTGGGGCTGCAGTTGCTGTACAAAAGCATTAAGGTATACTGGTAGAGTAGAAACATGTTGAATGAAGCCAACATTTTTCCGCGTTACGGAAAACGGACAGAATTCATGGAATCGGTACTAGAACATGGAATTCGCGATTTTGACTGGCAATGAAAAAAAACATTAGAAATGTGAGCAGAAGTTGTAAACCTTCAGTTTTAGAACACTCTAAGAGGAGAATAATGGATATTGTTACTGTTTATGAAGGTCTAGTTACTCTATTACTACTTTACTACAACATCGCAGCGTGAAAAAGGTACACACATACTACGCAGGACTACCGAGACCCTGTCCGCAGCAAACCGTACAATTCATAGTAAAAATTCTGTATTTATTGCAAAACGGACAAAACACGGAAAACGGCGGAAAAACGGGAAGATCGCAGAGAATGAAAATTTTTTGGCGCAGATGTAGAATAAGGTATAGCCTATTGCATACTACCAATAGG
Organism: Holothuria glaberrima; assembly: GCA_009936505.3. Taxonomy (NCBI): domain Eukaryota; kingdom Metazoa; phylum Echinodermata; class Holothuroidea; order Aspidochirotida; family Holothuriidae; genus Holothuria; species Holothuria glaberrima. The sequence goes on from WURT03053303.1 coordinate 4,335, forward strand.
CTACTAAACTTTTTAAAGATTCGTCACTATATCCACATGAATAACATAAAAATACAAATACAACATGAAAATAAAATTCATTTTGGTTATGGTAGCTAAACGAAAAATATTGATATAAAACGTAAAAATCTAGACTTGTTAATAAATGTTTATGCTAAAGTCAAAGAACATGGGCTGATTTTCCTTGTACAGTAAAATCCTACAAAGTGGCTCTGTCTCAGGCTTTGTAAACCGATGCATTGAAGTCTAGTACACAAGAAAACAAGAGCTTGGTTTGAGCGCTTTAAAGGTCGTAGAGAAAATACTAACTTCATTCCAATATTTACGATAAACAATATCCATGCTCGACGACGTAAACAATCTCACCGCAAGACCTTGCCCCCCTTTCTCATAAATTGAGGCAAGACTCAACATCGTAGAACCGTACTAACTCAGTTTGAACCTTATCTTGCGGACGAGAGGTATTTTGCTCACCTAATCTAGCTTCACATTCAACTCATGGTGTAAGGAATAGACAATGAAGTCAGCTATGCAGGCAATTTGGACCTTGCTTCTATGATGTCAAAACTTACGAGTAGCCTATGGTGGGTTGAAGTCTCCGTAGGTACTTCCTCCCACTGGCAAGGTAATTCACACCTTAATCGCTCAAGTCAGTTAACAGTAAAAGACAACGATATACTAAAACCTGTGGGCCTCCGATCAGATTACTGTGGAGATTTTTAAGGGCTGACAAGCTCTGCTCATGGAATCGCAACTGAAGGCAACTTCCTGCTCTAAAATGTGCGTTGGCCATTTAACTTGGACCCAAGAGGAGACCCCAAGATTGAGGTCCAAAATGGGCTGTTTGAATGATTCGAGAAAAATCCTGTTGGGTTGAATCCTCACGGTTCTGGCGACAAACTGAAACAGTCCAGAGTTACGACACTTCTATGGGCGCTCACCTGAAGTGACCATTTTCTCGAACTCTTCACCCCAGGCCTCCCACACTGAATCATTACCTGATTACAGTAGTTGGAAAAACTGATATTATCAGTAGACTACTCAGGATCTTAGACAAAAGGCCAACGGGCTATCTCAGGGTACTGAATTTCTTATCAACAACATTGAAAATCAAGCACTCATGTTCATGTTTTTACTTATTTATTTTGTTAATAACAAATAATGGGGATGACTGGTTTTACATATCCGCTCAAGTTGACGCGACAATATAAAACAAAGGTGATTATTAGGACAGAAAAATGAGAAGGATTTTATTGGAATGAATCACTATAAACAGAAATAGCCAAGGTTTAAAGGAATTTTGAATTATTGAGTTATTTCGATTGAGGCGATGCGCTTGACGCATATGTAGGCTGGGCTATTTGTAACATTTGGATATTCTACAAAGGCATGAAGTTGTTAGTTTTTCGAAATGAGACTTATAGTACCAGAAGCAATATTTGGAGAGCCAATGAAGAAGGAGAGCTGGTTATCATGGAAATCTAACTTAAGCATATTTGCTGGAGGTGTGTAGTCTAGAAGGACACAAACAATCAAGAATAAACTCTATACCTTATTTTCCTTTGTTTGGGGAAAACGCCCCCTCTCCTTCTTCACTTTGGGGGGGGTGCAGATCAGAAAATTTGGAAGAAAGCCCACAAGTTGCTGTCATATACCTGACATGAGTAATTTAGAATCTTCTATAGGCTTACTCAGTACTGGTACATATTAGATGTGCTAAGTTCACTGGTTCCCCAGCTCACCAGCCCACCACCCCACCCTTACCCCCACTCAGTAAATAAAGTAATTCCAAGGTTTTTAGAGTACTTCCTTTCGTAACTTGCATCTTTCAATTTGTTACAGCACTTGTAAAATTGTTATTATTGTTCGTTACGAAGAAACAAATAAATGAAATGAAATGAAATAAGGTGTAATTTTTAGGGTTATCTCTTTCACATCTGAGTAACTGTTGAGTTGATTACATATGAAGCGATTGCTTCTAGAATGTGTGGTTAGACTAGACCTAAACATTACAAAAATTTGAACAGAAATTCATGCAAGTTCTTTTCTATGTTTTTATCATCATGGAGAATAATCTTTACACTAAAGCGCAAGTGCGCTACTACACAAAATATCACAGTCTTCCAGGAGAAAATTTTACCGAACGGATACTTGAATGGTGCGTATAAGCTCAACACATATGCAGTTGATAACCGTGGCGTACGCAGGAATTCGCTCAAGGAGGGAGGGGGTATGCAGTATGGTGTGTGATCGCCGGCCTGGGAGAGGGGTCTAAGGGAAGGGGTGTCCCCCTCCCCCTTTGAAAATTTTTGAAAAATTAGATGTCCTTAGATGCAATCTGGTGCCACACATGCTACCTTTTGAAATAAAATTTGTGTTAGAAAATTGATGTATTTTTAGGAACTAAAATAAAATTGGCCTCAGTGAGGGGGTCTATGGTGGGACACCCCTCCTCTTTGAAAATTTTTGAAAAATTAGGTGTCCTTACACGCAATCTGGTGCCACATATGCTACCTTTTGAAGTAAAATTTGTGTTAAAAAATTACGTACTTTTAGGATCTAAAAAAAAAAAAAAAATGGCATCCGTGAGGGGGGCCATGGCCCAAAGCCCCCCCCTGCCAACGCCAGTGGTCGATAAGCCTTCATTGTGGACATAGCGACTAATAAAATGACTGGATATTGCATTCTTCTAATCCAAAATAGCGTTCTACCTTATTCTTTAATTTTTACAATTTGTCTAAAACTTATGAAGAAAAATGTGATACCCGCTAAGGCTTGCTCATGTAAGCCTATTTTATTTTTCGATTAAAACCCTGAAAAATTGATTACTCGAAACAATCGTAAATTAGTCACAAGAGACGTAAATTTGATTTCATTCAGTTGAAATTACATGTCATGTGACTTATTAACGCTCTTTCACTACTTTCTTTTTACAATGGACTCATATCAATTTTTTGAAAAACATTAGCTTTTACCTTGTCTCTGTTGTAACTGCGTAAAGTGAACTTTATCTTAATCCATCTTGAAGATATATCTTGTAACAGTTACGACAGTTCCAGACCTGAACAGTTTCATGCACAATCAATAAAATTTTTAAATACATCCTTAAACGGAAACAGACAGCTCAAGAACTATTCAGAATTATTTAAAAGATAATTTTAAAGATATGAAAAGTAAATTAAAATGATGGAACCATGGCAACTAATTATGTTTTAATTTCATTCACTCTGCATAATAATTTTATCAAGGTTATATAAAGGCTAGATAAATCACACTAAAAGAACAGTAGGAGTATAGTTTCCGATGGAATAACACAAAAAATGGTCAGGATTTTCTAAGAGATTTTTTGTGTTTGACGTGTGTGCATGTGTGCAAGGTTTACCGCCCTTAATAATTACAAAGTAATTCCACTGATTCGTATATGGAAACCGTTGATAAGGAAATTGAAAAGATAAAGCGTATAGCTTAAGGGAAAACGAGGTCACTCAAAATTGAATTAGTCTGTACCCAGGCTGCAGGTATACTCTTATACAAAATCACGTGACAACATTTTTGTAACTGAATTATTAAAATTATAAAGGATAACCCTGTGGTTTACCTTAAATATACCATATTCATCCTTTAAAGCAGCATTAATTATAGTATTAACTGGTTAAGGGAAACCGAGAAAACATTTACAATGTTTAGTTAATGTGTCAACATTAGTTTGGGGGACTGCCTATTCATATTCCGTTGAAGTCACAAAAATATGTTGGAAACATTAAGTTTGGTGTAATGCTCTAAACTCTGAAAGAACGAAACTGAAAAACAGAAAGTGTGAGCATTTCATATTTTTTTCTAGCGCTGCTTTGGTTTTTTTTCTTCAAGAAACAGTCCCTATTAGATCTAGTTCAGTTGTCAAATCCGCAAATTTTAGGCCTACATATAAAATTACGTTATGAATGTTATATGTCACAGACGAAAAACAAATAAACCGAACAGATGTAAACCTACAAATCTAAAAAAAAAAAAAACTATACATAGGCGTATATATGTAATATATACAGAAGGCCCTGTTGCAATGTAAAATACGATTCTAACAAAAGTATAGCACCTTGATGTATACATAAGGATCGGTACATCCTCCCCCAAACCTGTTACCGTTATTCCATTCATTTAAACCGAGCGTCTTACTGTATACTATCCAAACATTGCGGCACGCCGACAAAACATCGGAAAATTAGTCAAAACGGCCGGATATACAGGCTGTACATTACTTAGTAGCCACGGGATCTGTCGTTGCCTGATAAAGGAAAGGACAGCGCAGAGACACTGCTTATCTGCATATGCAGGCAAGTTGGTTATTTTTCGTAGGAATTTCAAGTACTTTCTTTGTTGGATGCGAATATAGGACTGTAGTGGTCTGGATTGAACCAATTCGTGACAAGATCAAAATTGGGGGTAACTTTGGGAGACCTTACATGAAAATAACACAAGACATATTTACTGTACAGTTGATAAAACAGAAGTTAAATAGGCTATAGTAGGCATTGAAAACAAAAGATAGGATCAAAGTTGGGGAAAAAGTTTCATAAAATAATGATTTAATGACATCAAATTTGGCAGTGGAATAAGTGCATGCGTACATGGAAAATTTCTTAAGCTGCATTTAAATCTTTTGCACTCGGTCGAATAAAAGTAACATCTATAACACAAACGTATATACAAATGCATTATCAGTTTACACAGTAATGACCAGCTGCATCAAAATGGTTGCATACAATTGGTGGAACCTATATATTTAAAAATTCTTCGAATAATTTTTAAATTCTTTGAATATTTCGAAAAACTAACATTTATGTTGTACACTGTTCCATATAAATTTATCATTTGATCAAAATTGAGATGTTCAAGATGGTTACAAAATGTGGCACTTATATGTCCTTTTTCATTGTTGGTTCTGTCACAGAATAGGTGTGCTCTCCTGTAAATTTTAAGAAAAACATCCCTAAAATGTGAATCATGTGCAGGGGCGTAGCAAGGGGGTGGACGGGGTGGACAATGTCCAGGGACCCCGAGGGTCCAGAGGGCCCAGACCAGGATCAACAAAAATCTGTTGGGCTTTCGTCCTCAACTATAATGCTCAAGTTTGTGTTTTTGGTCTCTTGCATAATGCATTCGGCCTATTATATATTATTTGGGTTTGTAATACCATTGGTTTTGAGGCCCTCATTGTTCCTTGTCCATGGGCCCCACGGGATCTTGCTTCGCCCTTGATCATGTGGGTCAAAAGATGTAAAGACGAAAATACCATGTAAAATTATAAATGCTGGATTACTTATTTTCGACTGTATAAAAGGTCGAGAAAAGGGATAACTTAACGTAAATCAGTGCATGAGTACCTTTATCTGTAGTATAAGAATGTTTTCAGTGTGATTTGAATTAGAAGTATCCTATTTTACTTTGACCACGTACTGACGTATCGACATGCCAGTAGCCAGGGACCGGGTAATCGCCTCGTTCAGACCATCGTGCCCCCCCCCCTCCATTTAGAATTTTGATAACAAAAGTTTAAATGAAAAATCGTGGTTAATGCACCCTTTTGAAATGCCAGTATCAACCTCCTCCCTCATTCCCGCCTCCCCTCAGTATGAATTCCTGGCTACGAGCATGTTTATCGAGTATCAACGGTGGTATGACGGAAAGGTAAAGGCGGGAATAGAACTAAGTAGCACAATGACTACTACTAAAATAGTAACATGATAATAAATTACCATTGAAACAGTTCTTTACTATTGTGATGAGAAATTATATATGCTGAAAGATTGAAATATGTAACATTCAGCTCCATTTGTCAGGTCACCAATACATAATACACTGTTAAATACAGCCTGAACGTAAAAATGGTGGCTCTTTTGCACTCGTTTCATCCCAGTGCAATTTTAGAACAGTCACACCTAGGTCCAAACCACTTTTCTTGCACTCAATGATGGTTCGCTATAGGGGCAAGCAGGAGGTGGTGGGGAGGGGGACTGGAGGACCTCAAAAGATTCCAAATGAAGGTCTCAACTTTCAACGTACATTGACTAAGGTCCGTGCTCGATTCAGAATATCAATTCCCCCCGCTTCTTTTCCTTACCGGTCCACACATTTTTAGCTAGATCCAAGTGTGACTGCTTCTTTCCTGTGATGACAACCGAGGTGTTACCCATGTCCTTTCATCAGTTTTCTCACATTATAAAATTTACTGGGTGGTGGGAAAAGACAGTTTTGTACATAGCGTCGTACATTTTGGAGAGGGTAGCCCACGTAAAACAAAATCGGAACAGTAAGACCGTTGGCTTACTGGTGGTGGCGGGATCTTGGGGGCTGCACCCCGAAAGCGTTTCAAAAGATATCTTCTGCCCCCAATGTAAGGCAATTGCTTCCTTAATTACAACCGCGTGACTTTGCTCCCTTACTGATGTACAAAACCCTGTCAAAATCAGCTCAGCCCACCCCCAAATATATCGGCCTATTACGCCAGTGAATAAGAGTGTACCTCTACCTCTAACCAGAGAATATGCTATAGTAACTCCCTGCTCTAACGCAAAACACGTGTATCTATTAAAGAAGTAACTTAAATACCGTGACGGTTAAAATGAAGGGGGCGTAAGGAAGGGGCGCCGAAAGTACGAGACATATTGGTGCCCACGTTTCCTTATTTTAGCATAAATGGGGAATTTTATGGACGACCGATTTTAAAACCAATTTCAGTTTGACGATTTGTGAAAAAGATAAATAATCCTGACAATTACTGAGGGGAGAGGGTGGGAGCGGGGTCAAATATTACTGAGGGGGAGGGATGGGTGCGGGGTCAAATATCCTAATTAAAAGGGCTGCCTCATTTTAATATTGCTTCCGACACCCCAAAGTTTCATGATAATGTCTTACTTACCAAAATCAGGTGTGAGATAGTTTCTTCTGTCTTGGGGCACAGTAGAACTGAAGGAGTCAAGTGCTGGTAGCTTATTTTCATCCGTGATTGTGCTACCTGTTTCTTATCGTTGGAATGTAGCCCCATCCCACACCCAGTCTCCCTCTCTCCCACAAAAACACACCAGACAAGTAGTGCCGGCTAAACAATAGGCTATGCATAATAAGTCACTGGACGTTTTTTTCTTTTTTTTTTTTATTATGTACTGTCTGGACGTGCAAGTTTCGAGTAGGTCTTTATTTATTTATATTGTTATATACCTTCTCAGTCAGCTCCCAAGTCTTAACAGAAAACACTGCCGGACACGGGGAAGTTGGGACATAGTGTGGAACCACTGGACCTCTTCCTCTTTGGAGGGCTATGCCAGGTTTATTCCACAAATCTGCCTTTTTTTTTTCGTGTTTTCATTTTTGTCCAAACGGACACAATAAATTTTACAATGACAGTGCCGGCCAAACCAAGTCCCGTACGATTAGCACCATAATAGATGACGTCACGCGATATGTCGGGCAACAACACAACACGGGAAAGGGTAATTAAATCTACTTAGGTCAAGTTAAACAGTCGTATAAAGCAAGGAACGATATTTAATCAGTCAATTGGTCCATTTTAAGTATATTTGGACAATGTAATCCTTTCTTTATAAATACAAAAAGACAAAGCATACTGTCACTCGAACTTTGAATGAAAAAAAGTTATGAACAAATGCAAGATGCTGACGAAATTAGGACTATGTGGACTAACAAGCATAAAAAATATTTATTGGGTGAGACTGACCCCAAATAATTGGCATTTCTTAAAGCAAGATTGTAGGCTCAATATGGGTGGCCCTGTTAGAAAAATGTTCATATCATACCATTTAAATTTTGGCGAAAAAAGTACCTACAACATTGATTTATATGAAAATCCAGACCAAAATACATAGGTTTATGCTATGAAATATACGGATTTTGTTGTACTATGGGTTTTTATGTGCGCCACATATCTTAATACAATGATGAACATTGTTTTGTAATTTGAAATAAATTTTGTCGATTCTTTCAATAATACACTTAAAGTTTATGATAAGGCCAAAGTACTTCAGAGTATACATAGTACCAATATTCTAAGTTCCATTTTAGTAAAATTACATTTGATAAATTATTTAACAACTTGAGTCTGGGCCCCAATTTCCACATCGTCATTTTATAAACTAAGACAATTTTGTTTTATAAACAACTGAATAAAATCCTTCCCAAGTGCATATTCACTGAATTAATTCACAAAGACAAAAAGATAATCTCCCACTTTGTCAAGTCCACGAGAAATAAGCTTCTTAACGTTTCTATACTTGCCAACAGACAAACTACTTTTCAAAACATCGTCTGACAGAAAGATCACTTTCTGTCGTCGGAAAGATTTTTCTTCTTGCTTTTTTAAGTTTTTGAAATCTTTATCACGCACTGTGAACTTGTAATCTGTTTTCTTGCCCTGCAAACAATCTCTACTTGTTTCATTATTCAAACGTGCATTTCCAATCAGAATCGGTATTATATTTCCAAAATACCCCAACCACATTCAGACCTTTCTGTGAAGGTGTTTGTCAAATTTGATATCAATATCGAAAACCGCTGAAGACCTTCAAGCAACTTCTTGCGGAACAATACAGCGTAAGGCCAGGCAGCTGTTATGGCCGGAGACAACCACCGCCGTGTCTGCTTATTTGCAAATTTTGGGGTTATTTAGGTGCCTCTTTCCGCGGACAGACTCGGTGGACACGAGTGGCAAGAAGGTTTACCTTTTTGGTAGAATCAGGTGATTCTACGAGCATTCCGTAAAAGTCAAGATAGGCTATGCCTTGACCTTTCCTCTGTTTAACACTTCTGAAGCGTATTATTGACAGGGTTTATTGATGGTCCATTTGTGTAAACAATCCGCCAAAGTTGTGCATGTTCCTCTCTTAATTTATAACATAAGAAAAGTGGGAAATTTTAATTAAAGTCAAAAATTGTAAATTCTTCCAAAACGCGGACAGAAAAATAAGTTGAGAAAGAAACCTATGAAAGACCGTTGCACATCACGTCTTCAATATGTAAGAATTATTCAAAAACAGAAGTCCAGAATGCTGGCGTATATACCGGTTGCGTATCAATGTAGTAATATTATAAATATATATGGCCTAATGTCGAAGCGTATTTAACAAAAACTTGACTCGCCAGTAAAGATAAAACAAAAACGAAAAATCGGACCAGCACACGTTCTTGGGTGTGTAGCAAAGTTCAAGATGGAGTATAGATTTCGTAAATGAAGTCCTTTGATTCAATTGCATGTCCATGACAAATATGGATTAGCGATTTCATATTATCCCTGTAAAATATATTAGACAATAAGCTGACGAAAATTACTCACAGCAGTTTCTTTTGTTTTATTCTTGAGTCAGATTTTCATCGCAAATAAACTATACCAATAAACAAGATTCTTTTAGATTTACTTGATTATAAATTTAGTAAAAGTATGTAATATATTGACATCGCGATCAATTGCGTTGTACGAAAAAAGATATTCATTGGTGAATACTGTTTTGAAATTTATCTTATGAGGAGTGTGTAGCCCACATAATGCACAGAGGAATTGCTAATAATTGTGTAAGAGCGCAAAAATGTTCAAAATATATTAACTTGGAATCTTTTTTAATTTGTCTCGATACTTTGCGCGATACTCAGTAAAAGTCGATTCATCGATGGTATTTGTATATGTGTGCAAAACATGTACAGTGTACTTCAGATCAAAGAATTCACCCTTTCTTGAAAATATCTTTCCTGACATATTGTTCAATACATCAAATCATTTATTATATAAAACAAGAGCACTTTTACAATGTCTTACTATATAATTGCAACTTCAAAAAATTCGTAAAGCTTTCAATTGACTTTTCTCACGAGAAGTTAGCAGCACTTTTTCAATTAGCATATCTTGCACACTACTTTTGTAACTCGATATTGATTTTTTATCTTTTGGCTCAAAACTAAAAAACACGTCAGGGCATTCTTTGTATTTCAAGAACAATTAGAATTTGATGAGACTATTTTCAGTGAAGAATCTTTCAGCGTAGATTACATACGAAATTCATTTTTTAAAGATTTTCTCGCTCTTGTTCGATCAGGCAGATTTCTTATCAAAAACGTGCAGACACCTTCAAAATTTTGTCTACGTCATTTTGGTACTATCATTTAATTGTTACGACCTTTTCTTACAATTCCTTTCTATATTTAGGTAAGACCGATTTGTTTATTTTAGCCAAACGTTTCCGCCCGAAATTTATTAAAATAGTAAACTAACAAAGACACTTTCATTAATTATCCAAACGAGTTTCGCCTACATTTTTTGGTATTCCTGCACTTCATCACAAAGAAAGGATGGGAACAGTTTTCCATACAATTTGGTAGGGTCCAGGACCGTGCAGAGTTCGAAGGGGGAGGGGACTAGGTGGGGCATGCAAGATCTATGTCTATCAAAAATCTTTAGGAAAAATGCACCTGTTTTTTCACGGGAATGCCGTCCCCTTAAATTTGGAGGCCCATACCAACTGGCTGACCGTGCCCTCCACCCCCCCCTACACTGGGCCGGCAGTGCGTAGATTTTTCTTTGAGAGATTGTAGCACATGTCAATTTCTACTTAGGATATTACGTTTTTGTGGGATCACGTGAATGACCACATAATGCAACGACGACAGCAATATGCTATATGCAACTTTCATTTTATTACTCCAATATCGCGTTGTACTATTTCTTCTTTAGATTGACATGCAGGGAATCCATAATACCCTTCTTTACAAGATTTGTGACTCCTTTTTTTGTTTCTTTCTCGTTTTTTCTTTCTTCTACTTCTTCATATTTATTTATTTAAGTGGAAAGTTTGCTTCAGGGCCGTCAAAACTGAAGCAAGAAATTACTTTGACTGGATGCTGGCAAGTTGGACTGGACTGGAAATACGAACAGGAAAAGAAGGCCCTACGGCCCTATAATAAATCAGAGGTCCTGGCACATGCCGCAGTTCTCTCAATTTTGCCCATATCAAATCCATCACTGTCTACAAATTTTGTACATATTTTCAAAGTCTCCAAACATTGAGTAAAAATACATTTATGCTTAATTTTACGAGAGCCTGTACGGACCAAGTAGTAATGGGGAATCCAGTTAATGCAACTTTATGTGCTCTTCGTATTTTTTATGGTTCAAGTTACAAAAACTAATGTTATCTTTGATGCAGTTATTTTCTTTTCAAACAAAATACCTATTACAGAAATGCATTTATAGCACACGAGGTACCGTATGTGGAAGTACATGCAATGTGGTCTTAGAGGATACATGCATGACAAATTAACAACGCCCACGGTACACAAGTGCAGGATCTATACATGTAACTGTACAAGAGGTATCCTGACCCATTACCACACTATTCCGTCTTTTAAGACATTTATCAATCATAATAATGGGAGGCGTATAGCGTGGTATACAGACATGTTATAAATACTTTACATCACAAAAGAACAAACACCATCCCAACCAATGCTAAGCACAATGAGCAGTAGGAAAATATACCCGGACAAGCAACATACCAACGGAGCTTCTTTAAACATGCGCTGGACGTGAAGTCTGTAAGCGTTCGTTTACAATCTAAGGCCAGCTGCGATAAGACAAAATGCTCAAGTCAATACATTTTAGAGTTGCAAGGTTGGTAAACGACTCTGGCAAAACACAAGAAATTTTAATGACAGCAAAAATATCACTTTGGATGACATCAGTGTAAGTGTAATAACACAATGTGATTTCAACACATGCACAATGTAAGCCACAAGGTACAGGTCTCTTATGTAAACGGAACCGTTTGGCCCTCTTTTCGTGGAGTAAACAGCACGAATACCATTGCTTGCACAGTTCGACATGCTAAGTAGGCTAATTAAGACCAGCTTATACAGACAATATCCGTTTTTGGTGGAACCTTCAAAAATCATTTCGTGCAATTTTCACAATTTTTTCTTGTTTTTCAAATGCTCTTCTCATAAAGCCTCCAAACGTATGTTTCTCATAAACTCAATGCTTTCTTATTCTCAAATTAACTGCCAACAAATCGGAGAAATATATTTGTGTAAAATTAAAATATGTCTTGACTCACAATCCTGTGTTTAGAAACTGGAATATTTCAAATTAATTACAAAAAAATAAATAACTTTCAACTTTACTTTAACAAGAACAAAGAAAAATAATAAGCTATCGTTCATTAATGACATAAAATAATCTTTACAACCCCTCAGAAGCATTATCTTTTATAGAAAACTTCTAAATTTTGATACTAACAAATTCCTGAATATTTCTTTCTTATTTCTTAGATTATCATGTCGGCCAATAAAGCAAAAGTTTATACCGTTTAAAATGTTTGTTTTGTAACAACTGTCAAACCATACAGAATGACTGACGTTCTGACTTAATATTAAAGATTTAGACAGATATAATTTATTCTAGGTGAAATCTGCCAAAATTCCATTCTTTAACCAATTTTCACCATAAGAGTTGAATAATTTATGAGAACGATGCATAATTCCAAAATGTCAGATGAAGGTAAATTCAAAGACCGTCGGAAATTAAATTTTTCAATACGTGCAAAATTCTGAAGTGTTTTGAAAATTATAACAATATATTAAGCACAAACTTTAACAAAGTATTGATTTATAAAGGCAAAAACAGCACCTCACATTATGTACCGAAACGGGGACCTAATTGGTATGTTTCTCAAGTTGTAAGGTACAACACATGGGAAAATCTGGAAGACAAGGTGAATGATAGAATCGCCATTACGGCTATTAACTGCATTGAATCCATACGAAAGTTTTTCCGTGGCCATTTTTACGAAGACCAACCGTATGACCAGGGAGCTGCAAGCTACCTGGTATGACAGAGCATTTTAACACAGTAATACCTCTGGTGGGGTCAGACAAGGAAATTTCAAAAAAACATTTTTTTTACAAATAATTTTGCACGATTTGATACACGGTTGAACGAAAGGATACGGTATTTCTGCCTATACGTTATGTAACAGGTTTTATGTAAATGGTATTTAGACTTGCAAGTGTAATGGTGAGGGTTTAGGAATGTAGGCTGTGGTATGTCATGTTTTGCGCGCATATCAAGGTTAAAATTTGTGAAGAACTTAACTAAAAGCAATATTATAATAAACAACTTCAGTCAAGGGTAACACTTTAAACTATCATTCGAAAACCTTAAAGGAACTCTCTTGAATCCTTAAAATATTCAGGTGTGTGGGATACAGTTTGTAATTCTAAATAAGGAAAACAAGACAATGATAAGTTTCAAAAAACATTTTTCAACTACATACTAACAAAATACGTTTAAGAAAATAAGTTAAAAGTTACACTGTGCGCAAATAGTTTGACTTGTCTTAATTGTAATAATTGTTTCTCCTTTGTTAAAAAAAGCTCGTTTCTCACTATGGTCATAACTGGTAAGTACCTGCACCCCTTGAGTGTAACATTTTGTTAGTAAGTAAATTTTAAGTAATTTTAAGTAACTTGTAAATATGCCTTAAATGCATTTTGTTGATAACGTGGGCTAACCATACCAAATGTCGTGGTTGTAATACACGTATACACGTTTATTGTATTAACTTGATGAAAATCAGTCAGTAGGGTTAATCGGGTCTTTAACAAGTGACAAGCGGGCATTATGATTGCTTACGATAGAACATGAAACTTGATCACTAATACAGAATTTCAGCCACAGTTTCACCTAGTATAGCAGGATGGTCGTTTTCAAGAAATATGTGAAGAATAAATTAGAAATACGAAAAAGGGTTATTTATGTTCAAAACTGGATTGCAGCCTGAACAATGAACCAAACAGGCCTTGCATACAAAATAATCACTTTACATTTTTTTTAAACGTGTAAAGGAAAGGCGCTTCGGTTGCTTTAATAGAAAAATGTAACTCAACTGCTTCAACGAGTCACCGTTAATTTATAATTTAGTTTAGAAATAGTTACATAAGTAGTTTCAGTTAAAGGTCATAAAAAGAGTAGTTTTCAACAAAACATTATCTCCCATTGTCCGCTCGGGGCGGGTAACGACGGGGCTTTAGCTGCATAGTGATGCCATGAAGTTGGTTGGAGTAACCGGCAAGGATTTTTGCAAGAATTTAATGGCATATTATATGTATCTAAATATAACAACGATCAGTGAACCTATAGGCCTACTCGTACTAAATTATCCTATCGAGGGCGAATATGTAGGCCTATTTACATTTGGATCAACTGTCCCACAGTTATACATGTAAGGCCTGTACTACATATAAAGGTTTTAATTTTATCTACAATGAGCGTATTGTAAAGGAAATCCTGTTTGGGGGAGTAACCATGCCATTACAAATATTTTAGCAGCACACATACTTAACATACACTCTTCGGTTAATCTTACATTATGTAAATAATATAATTTCAACTTATAACTCTAGTCATTATGTACTTGAGCGACTTGTAGAGACGCATAGAAATCAATTAAATCATTAACATTTGTTAGACTGTATCCGTTATGAAGTATGTAGCCGTGATAGTTCTACATACAGCTCAGAACTGGAGAAAAATTGGGGGCGTTTCTTGTAATTAGTGCTCCGTGTAAACGCAAACTTGGACACAAATACGGCGGTGGAGAGATATTTGCAAGCTTAAGAGAGGCAATTTGGTTTCTATCGACGAGCGCAAGTACGCACGCTAGTGGGATAACAGTGATCGGAATGTTTAATAAGTTTGGGTGCGTGGGAAATGAATACAAACAGTATTAATTAGAAAATTTGGGGAGATAGGGTAATATCACTGGATTTTATGGGTGAGCAAAAGGTGATAAAATGAAGTTTGCATAGCCAATCGTTTCTTTGTGAATGGCAAGGATGGAATAAATTTGTTTGTCCAATTAACACTATATATATATATATATATATGTTTATAAATAGACTTAACGAAAGGTTTGAATAGGGTATTTGTGAATCGAGCAAAAGAACGAAATTAGAGCTAATTAGTACCATTGTTTTTGGACGAAGTGGTACGAGTGCCCGGTAGTGGAGGGTTTCCGAGTTTCCATGACCAGATAGGGTGTTTCTTTGAGGGCACGGATCCTCTCGCTATGGCCATACTAAAGGTCGGCTCTAAAATCCCATTTCGAACAACTAAACTTGGCGGTGAGGGTAACACGCCATGAAATGTGAACCTTTGCTTGGGCACGTACCGATAAGGGTCTGGTGGCTTAGTAGGGTGGGACCGTCTTTCCATGCGATGATTTTCTACCGCCGGGGAAGCTGTAGTACCATTTGAAACACTTGATGCACCCTTTAAAGCTTTCTTAGACACTTTTTTCGGCTTTTTCTTTTTCGGCTTTCGCGTCAATTTTTTGAGTTCTTCGATTTCTTCGCTAACCCGTTTTAATGTCTTTTTCAATTCTTTGATCATTTTCTTTGCATCCGCTTCACTAATTCGCTGAAGAGACAGTTTTCTCCTAATTTTACCCTTTGCTCCCGCGTTTACCCTTCTTATTGTTTTTCTGTGTCGTTCTTGTCTGCTATTTTTCCATCGCTGAAACTGATCTTTGGTCTTTTTAGAGTGCCCGTTTAATATTGTCCGCTTGCCAGCTCTGACGTCATTACAAATGAGCTCTACTTCATACTCGCGTTTTCTTCTCTTTTTCCCTTTTCTTGATTTTTTAAATTTAGAGTGGTAGATTTCTTGTTCAGTCCGACAATTGCAACCATTTACAACATCGCGAATATTTTGCTTTTTTGCATTTTCTTCGATATGAACTTGTACTGCATCCTGCTTATCAAGCCACCCCTGCACTGTCTCAGCATTGCTTTGACATTTATCATAAGGTTTCAACGATGTATTAAAGCCACCATTCATGCCCAGAAATGTGTCCGAGTTCCCTAAATGGTTCTGGTCCACTCCCCCATTTGCAGTCACATCCTGAAACGCCTCTATAGATGAAGGATTTGCACTATTTTCTATACGATTTCCATTCACATCAAGGTGTTGTTGTGAATCGAGCGTTTCAACACAGTCTTTGTATACCGCGTCTTCTCCACTGATAGTGCTACGTGACCCCGCATACGCCATATTTGTTGCCTTCAGTTCTATGTTATTGTTAGAGTGCAATAGAGCCGTGTCGTTGCTCGACATGCGTAAGGAGCCAGATCGGGGAATACTTGCGACAGATATTGCACTTGCATGGGATTTAGCGCTATCAGAATCGCTTAAATCGGAGCCTGAGCACGATTCTATACTGGATACAGATCTCTGACAGCTCTTTGTTGAGCATAGGCTTGGCGTAGACTCGACGTTAGAGTCAATTTCATAGTTAGAAAGATTATTATCGTCGCTCTCGTCGCTCGAGTCTGCAGCAACTTTATTATGTCGCATTTGAGCAGCGAAGCCATTTACAAACCTCAATCCACGGTCTCCGTTCGCAACAGATTCCTCCAACTCGCTTTTTAAACATGTCATGTTGTTGTTTTCGATGTATTTAGCTCCAAATGAATTCCAGGTATCGTAGTTATGGATGAACTTAGATCCAAATCCATAGTAATCCCTTTCGTTCGACAAGCTAAATTTCCCATGCTGTAGTAATGCTGGGTTACCTGTGTTACTGTGTAATATGTCGCCGAACTGGAAATTAAAGGGCTGTTTCGTTAAAACATCTGAGCGCGTGGTTCCCGCCATTACGCTGGTTGAATCCATAGATTCCTGCAGTTTGCTGGATGGCCAGGCGCAGGTACGGAGAGTGCTATTGGCTACTTGACAATGTGGGGTACAACTTTTATTTTATAAAGGCTTTGAGTATTTTACCTAAATTTTCTTAATTTTTACCGACAGATGTTGCCCAAATATCCTACAACGTAAATGCGAAATTTCGTCCCACAGACTGTAAGATAACCTTATCCAAGGCAATAGGATGAATAATAAACATTCTTTGTTAATCCCGTCAGGTGGTGCATAGGTCCGATGTGTAAAATGTATAAATTTGCGATAGGTCTACATTTTTGTGCATTTTACAGGTCATATAGATCCATTTTTTACGAACTGGTCAGCTATATCCATCCTGGTTTAAAATCGCAAGGCTGATATTTATTGTTGTAGGACTGCATGGACCTTTTGTAAAGTTAAGTTGCAGACTTCTTCAATCCGTCAAAAATACCTATAACCAAACCAAAAGCCAATCCATTTTTTCCATGATTCAAAGATTGTACATTTGCACCTTAATAATTACCAGAGAGACCCCTCCTTGGCAACTTTCATGATTAAGTTCCACACAATAAAAAGATTGTTTAAGTTTACAGATTTTTTTTTTTTTTTTTGCTCCTAAAATCCAAACCGGTTTTGGCAAAATTCCAAGTTCGAAGTTTGCATTTCCACCAACTGTATATATAGGCTATATCTCTCCCCATGCATCTAGTCCAAAGAGAATTTCATTGAAAAGAACGGGTGTGAATGAAGAAAACTCGTGTCACCAGAAAGTCATCAGCCACGAATTGCTAAAGCTGCACTGTAAACACCTTAGTTTCAGGTAGATGGTATGCAAAAGTTTACTTCAGAAACCGTTTGTGTCGGATACGTATCCTTGAACTCTAGGTGTGTGTATTTTTCGAAAGGCGTGCTCCGATCGATGTACTAAGTTATGATGTCACATTGGTTGGCATGGCTGTTTTTATGAGATGAAAGTTTTAGAATCATGTAGTTTCTCCAATAGTTATTCAAATATGTACCGCCGCCAGCTTCCGAACAATATGAGATAAAGGCAGAAAACATATTTTCACTTTTTGGTGTAAAATCAACGGACAACTTTCCTCATTAGAACCTATGATTTTTAAGATTTAATTTGTAGCTGTTCAGCCAGCCTTCCTTGGGATATGGAAAACAAGGCTTATAATTCACTAATTTTTCGGAGCGTTAAAGTCGAGTGCAGTTTAAAATTATTAAACAGAAATGTAGAAACGTCCGACTCAACGTCTTGTTAGCTAAAATGAGTCTTAACTTTATGAATACACCACACGATGTGCGTGACGCGTGCAGGCCAACATCGTAGGCTGAGAATATATCACAAACACCGAACAAAATATACAAATAAAACGATTGTGTGTGTAGGCCTATGCAGTATTTCCTTTGGTACAAAGCGAGTTTACGATTGGTCCATATGTTTATTGTTGCGGTTCTATGGAATAAAAGAATTAATTAAAATGGGTCAGTAATTAGCCTTAAAGCTGCAGTACTGCTTTTATTACTTAATATAATTTGAAATTTATTTTTTTGAAAAAAGGGGGTGACTTTTTGTATTAAATTAAAAATTCGTCAAGGCTCATTTTTACTTTGCTGTGTAGGGTTTCTAAAGTTTCGTCATTCAGTCATTCGAACTTAAGCCGAAAATGGGGATAGCCCTTTAGATATAGATGACGGACAGAATTTTTATGAGTTCGTTGGTTGGTTGGTTGGTTGGATATGTCAGCATAAGGTCAGAAAATATTAAAAGTTTAAGTTACTAAAATGTAAGAACGTTATGCACTGAATATTAAAATCAGTCTAATTTATCAAAAGTTATCACATTATGGTGTTGATTGCCGTACCACGAACAGTTGTTAACTGTGTGTAAATTTTGTTCGGTAAGAGATGTCCTCTGCTAAAAACGAAAGTGAACAGAAAGTGAATGGGATAGGCTACGTCTCACGTGCAGGCAATGAACTGAAAGATTACCGGTAGTATTTCGTATGTGCACAATATATGTGCAGTGTGTAGGCCTATTAAGAATTGCTACGCGGTAAGTGTCTGTCGGCGGCCTTAAATCATTACTGGTACCGTTTAAAATGGGGTTGTCAATATAGGGGTACGTTATATTGTCGCTAAGGTAGACTCTTTCAACAATATTGTGTAAAATTACATGAGGCAGTATAACTAAACTACAATTAGGGTTTACAATACACGATATACGGCCCGTAATACTCTTAATGGAGCACGAAGCCACGGCTATGTGCAAGCTTGGAACGGGGATGGTAGGCCTCCATAAAGACCAAGGGGTATAGGGGGCAACGAGGAGTAAGACATTCTGCCTACTTCCAAGGTAGATGATGTTCACTATAGAAAGGATAACTGTTTATCTTACTAGGGACAATTATTGCTAAACATTTTACAATAGTAGGCTACCTCTCTTAGCCAGTTAACTAAAGCTGTTGTCACTGAAACAAAGCCCAGAGTCTTTAGTTCATGGGCAATTCACCAAAACGAAAATTTGTCCAAACAGGAACGAACTTTCGTTATTTCACACTGGGTCAAAAAGCTAGGATAGCAATGGGAAACCACGCAAAAAAATTAGCACCGATGGGACATATACCGTAGGCTACTCTCAGTGCGATACTCGGTGCATTTGAACTTGGGCCAAGCTATTTTTTATAGGAAATACAATGTCGAAACAGGATGTTCTTAAACAAATGGGGCAGACTTGTTTTGAGTTGCGTATCAATTATTAAAGAAGGCTTATGATGTGGGATGTCGAACAAAGAGTTTGTTGCTTTAAATGGATTACAAAAATTCGTATGGCTTAGTTATGGTTCTATATACCCTGTTAATGTCGACTTCCCAAGGTCCAGCGGCCTCAAGAAGAAGAGGACAGTGTGTGGAGGTATGGGGAATTTCTGATTGAATTGCTTACATATAATGTCTTAAGCTGTACGCCTAATGTGCTGAGATTAAGCATCCAAATTGCATTAAGAACTCCCTTGAAAATATTGGAAGAAATGAAGGAAATGAAGGAAATTTTAATTCTTCTTTTTAAAGATACAAAATTCGTTGATATCATAAAAACGAAAGCGGTTAGTGCATGATATGCCATGCAGGTATACCTATAATTACTTTAAAGAGTTCAGTTTCATTTGCGTCAGAGCAACGTGCGTAGAGCATATGATCATTTTTAAAACATACAAAGCTGTAAAGTATAGGCTAAGGTAAATTACCATATAATAAAATGACAGTATTTAACATTAAGATTAGTCCTAAATGGACTACCAGTGTCTTCGATAAGAAAACAAAATTAAGTTGAACATTTTCAATGTGTTGTCCTTTAGGTAATGCCGTTTTGTTCTTTTGTTTTTGGTTTTTTTTTTTTTTTTTTTTTCTGTTAGAGCCTATATCACACGTATTTTTAATTCTGCTGATGACGAGTACGATAATTTGTTGAGGTGCATATAATTATTTATGTTTTACCATCGGCTTTTGATGGAGAGGAATTTACCGTCATCTCATTTGGCAACTTAACCTTACTTCTTCCATTTATATTACTTTATCTAAATAATGTTATACATGTGTGACGTACGGTATGAATTAATATTTTTGAGAGAAAATGTGAGTGATCGTTTAAAATTTTGCATGATCTGTTGCGGCAATATGAAATTTAATATTTCTCTGTTAAGGTCTTATTTCCTTTTTGTGTTTGTTGCTTTTATATTTGGTGCTTTGGAGGGTATTTTAATGGGGTTACAGAAGAGCAGAGGCATCAGAACTGGAGGCTCTGGGGAGGGGATGCATACACCCCTCTCCCCTTTGGGGCAAAGCCTATTTAATGGCAGTTGTTTTTTTTTTCTTTTTTTTTGTGAAAAAATGCGAAAATTTCCTCGGGTAATACAGGTTTTCCTTGGGCAAAAACAGCTCATGCCCGGTTTCCAGGAAAATTATCCCTCTTATGGAGAGGAAAGTACGTACCTTGACTTGAAAAGCATAAAATTTCCACTCCCTCCATTTCTTGTTTCCTTCTTTGGGCGTTACTATAGTCACCGATATTACAGTGCCGTCAGCTTTAGTAAAAAAAATTGTTTTAGACAAATGTCACACTCTAAAAGCGATATTTAGGTATTAAAAATTATCCTAGACACTTTTCCCTTACTTTTGGATGTTTGGATATTAAATACGTTTTCATATGGCTTATTGATTCTGAGAGAAAGTGTGACTAGTTATTGTTTAAAAGTTTGAATGATTTGATTTGTTGCGGCTATATGAAATTTAAGTTCTTTCTGTTCAGGTTCTATTTCCGTATTTTTTTTTTTTTTTTTTTTTTGTGGCTTAAGAGGGTAGCTCACACGGGATTACAGATCATGGGGTTGCGCTTCAACGTCCCTGTTGCAGCAAACCTATGTAAGGGCAGTTTTTCTTTCTTTAATTCAGGCTTTTCATGGGCAAAATCAGCTCATACCTCAGAAAAATTATTAGTCTCTCAAGGAGGAGAGTACCGTACTGCATTGTGACTTACTGAAAACATAAAATTTCCACTCCCGCCATTTCCTGATTCCTTCTTTGGGCATTGCCATTTTGTGAGCATGTTAAGATATAAGACACGTTTTAAAGACACACTCACACACACACATAGATATATATATATATATATATATATATATATATATATATATATGTATGTGTGTGTGTACATGGTGTTTAATTTCTAAACATAGCCTTTATGTATAGACAGAGGAAGCACATATGCAGGGCCAACTAAAAGTCAACTATAGTTTTATACAAAATAATGCAAGGGTCGGAAACGAATAATGAATCTTTTGCATTTACAAAAGGCCTAAATAATTGTTCATCTTTTTATTGTAGTATAGAAATATGTTCCACTTTTGAAATGAACGGGATTCAGTAAAGAGAATGTTCAATAAGCATTTCGTGTGTAAGTAAAGATTGAGAAATTAGATGTTTGTCATGGAAATGTAAGAAAAACATGCACATGTTTTACTCTGCCATGTTAATATTAAGATCCCCTGATGAAATATTAAATTGGAATATCTCCCAACATTCTCAAGATATGTTATTTTCCGTTACTTGACCATTTCTGAGATTGCTCATTATAGATACAAAACTTATGTGTGGAGTGTTACACAGTGTCTGTATTTCTCTAGTTTATCTTTTGAACATTATCTGATTATTACTTAAAGGTAGCTCTAATATGGTTTGTAATAAGGATATTTTCAAAGAAATCAACAACCAGATCAAAAATAATTCCGTCAGGACATGCCAACACTAGCTGTTTTCTTGGCCTTGGAAGAAAGGTTAAACAAACAAAGGGTATACATAAGACCTATCGGCCTATATCATGAGTCCCTCTTTCTATGTCACAAATTAACACATGCATGATCATGCTGATTCATGATGTACGTACAAAAACAGTAATTGCCTTGTAAAATGGTCAATGTTTGATGAAGTTTGATACGAGTTTGGGCATTTTTTTTTAACTTTTAAAATCTTTTTCATACATTAAGCAAGGATGACATTAACATACCCACAAATTTTTAAGTGTTTAATCAAATACAAGTACAAATAAGACGATGAAATGTCCGTAGGTCTTATTTGATCTCCGAACTTAAAACCTACAGATGTCTAAATAACATCTACAAATTCTATCTTCAAATTTAAGTGTTCTGAACTTATCATATGTACATTTGTAAAGAGTTGCGCAGGATATTTTTCGGGAGATAGAACAATTTTGTTAGAGAAGGGTTATCTAGAAAAAATTGCCGATTTTTTTTTTTTTTTTTTTTTTTTTTTTTTTTGAAGGCCAGCACATGAAATACGTTTTCGTGACCACTCTCACCGCTGCAGTAGTGATGCATCTTCTGGCCGTTTACTTTTGAAGAGGCTCAAATATGTAGGCTGGGACACGCGGTCACGATCTTCAGAATAATTAGTTTGCAGGCGCCAGATCAGTCCACTATAGACCACCTGATACTGTTTGCCATCCTATTTGTGTCACCCTAAACTGCCCGAAAACCGCATGTACAACTACTGGCTGCAGCCCACAGTCCTATAAACCGTGCAGAGCCTATATGAAGTGTTGGGAGAGAAATCACATTTGTAACACGTGATTGTGGAATGTGGAATAAACTTACTTCGCAAGACAATTAATCGGACATCAGATAAGATTGTTCACTTAAATCATGACATGGACTAATTTACTTTCACAGATGTGGTTCACTAGGAGTGGTATGTGGGGACATGTACCTCAACTCCGGTGCTCAGTTAGGGGGTTTAAATAGATGGAAAAGAAATCGGGAAGGCGCGGATCAGTCGGGGAAACAAGACAAGAACTTATCCCCACTGTCCCCCCCCCCCATACTCTTAAATTTCCGAAATCTTGTGCATGTCCCCGATAATGCTATAGTTATCTTTCTGTTTACTTGCATAAACCTCGTAAAAGGGAAATATTGTATTTTTGTACAAAAATTTTTCAACCCTTGATAGGTATAAAATATTAATATAGTTAGATGAACAATTCAAAATAAGGTAGTTGTGTAACTTGAAGAAATAAGGTGTTTACAGAAAAAATTGTACCCCATTATTAGTTTTTTCACCCAGAATTCAAATTTTCAAATGATGCAGCATTCTTAACTCTTGTAATGCGTAGCAATTGTCTGGAAAAGAAAAACTATTGTCAGAACTGGCTTATTAGATTAAGTGATTTTATAATAATAAAAACTATATTCTGTCTATATACCAAGTCGATGCCATGTAAACACGATATTTCTCTCTTAATGGAAGTAGGCTCTTTTGCCAGTTTGCCTGTTCTAGTAAATGATTCCACAGAGAAGACGACACGTGTCTAGTCACGTGCCTGCCCTTTGAAAATTACCTAGATGTTCTTTATAATTCTTCTATATACGTTGTAGTTCTAAAACAGCATGGAACGTAGCAACAATATAAACACACTATACCGCAAATGAAATTCTGATTAAAGGGGCCCATGTCCATGGCAGGGTAAAGCAAAAGACAGACCCTAGTGTTACTAAAGAAACAAGACTTTCTTAGTACACTGATAAAAGAACATAGGCTAACTGAGTGTGCGTAGCACCAGGGAGTTAGCACACACCAAACCGCACCGTATATATGATCAGATGATACACTGGGTGCGTTTTTGCCAACTGTTAGTGTTAGTTTTAGATTGACAGGTCTATTATGACGTCACCCGAATGACGCATTCGTCATGGTAATCATCTAACAGAACTAACAGGTTACTCAACTGGTTGTTAGTTCTGTTAGAACCAGGCCACGCCTACTAACAGTCGACTAAAACGCACCCACTGTTCAACAGTTTGAAACTAATGACAATTTACAGTTAAGAAACCAATATACACACACCGTAAACAGGTAAAAATAAATTTGTAAACTCTGGCAGCAGAGTTTCCCGACAAACTCTGTAATTTGACATTACAGATTAACTATGTTAAAAAACAGATTAAGTATGTTAGAAAAAGCAGAAACTGTAATTTATAACCATTGTAAAAAAACAGACAGTTTCTGGCAGCAGTTTCCAGAGAAATTCTGAAATTTTTACCTTACAGATAATCTCTGTAAAAATAACAGACAGACCACATGACATAATGAAAATGATATGCATTAAATTCGCACTCAAAATGCTGTTACTTTTTCAATGTCCCCTCGTGTTTCGGGCAAGACAGCCGAAGTCCACGGTCTGCGTTCAATTTTAGTATCGAAGACGTAATAACAGTTAGAACGTGCGCTATGTTATATGTACCACGTCTATGACAAATTTGGTTATAATGAATAAACTTACTGCATAGTTTTTAAAGAAATACAGTTTATACATCTCAATATTCTTTACCTGTATTAACCACTTATCCTTTGTCCGAAAAGTGTTATTTGCTACAGATCTCATTAGTTTAGACATGCCCTAAGCATAAATTTACAATTTTTATGTCAAAATTTTGGCCACGCCCACTTAAGAAGCTGAGAGGCGTTTAGGTCAGTTTGAACTAATCTGAAGGTTACACAATGCTTTATTGTAACATCACTAAAAACCTATACCCTTCAGAGTGTTTACAGTGGTATCTGTTAACAAGTTAGGTATCCCTCTAATTTGCATAATTGCAAAACATATTTTTTTAGCAAACTACTGGAAATACGTAAAACGTCTGTTAAACTTACAAAATATTTTTGTAAATATAAAAAACAGATTTTTTTCTGCAAAGTTTTACAGAATAGAACTGTAAATTACCTTTCCTAAAAACAATACAAACTTAGTTCGCAAACCAACTAAAAAACGTAAAACTTTTGTAAAAATACAAGAACATTTCATGTAAATTAGAAATACAGAAATTATCCTAAAAATTTACAGAAAATTCATTGTAAATTTACAGAAAATTTTTACAGTGCAGATAAAGACACAAAAGAAACCCAATAAAAAACTGAACGGCTTTTGTGCATTTGGCACGTAATTCGTTAACAAAATACATTGTATAATCTTATACATTGTACCCTATACATCTAACTATAATGTGTTTAATAATTGACGAAGTCAAATGCAGTCGAATATTTTATTCAATAATTTATCACAAAAAGTCAATCTTGATTTTCAGTCTGCTTTGAGTGATGAAGAGCGAGACTACCCGACTTCGAAATGTCAATAATATTGTTAAGTCGGTAATTTTGTTATTGGTTTGTTTGTTTTTTTTTTTTTCATTTTTTTAACAACCTGCGTGTATTTATTGTACATTACCCTGCCTTTGCGTTTTACTGAAATATAATACAATGGATAGATTAGATTCCGCATGCTTTATACAAATTTAAAGATTAAAGGCAGAGTTCGTGTTAATTTAGTATTTTGAATAAGGTCATTACAGATCGACCAAAGAAGTAAACTACTTTGAAGTATTCCTCAGAAATTTCCTTGATGTTCACATCTCAAATACATCTGCAAAAATTAACCGTGCGGTTAGCCGCAAGTTATTTTACAAATTCTTAGTACTATTCCGGTTTCCTGCAATAACGAAAAAAGGAAGTCTGTATGGAGCTATAAAATAAACAAATACCGTGCCTTATGTAATTCTTTTTAATATACGGATACTGTCTAAAACTTATACATTGTAGAAAATATTCCAGATATTTTTACATCATCTTTTTGTGTCTCTCATTTGTTTGTTTTAGTTCCAAACCGTTTTAAAAAAGCAGCGTTCATTACTTTAACTTAAAAGCACATTTTCAATCATTTAGTTTTGAACAGAAAAGTCTGCAAATTCTCACATCTCTCTTAGAAAATAATGCCAAATTACGTTTGTTATAATGTACATTAAATTCACACACCAGTTTTGTGTGTGTGTGTGTGTGTGTAGGTGAGTGGGTGTGTGCTAGTGATGTCTTCCTTTCTGAAATGCTAATATTTGAGCACTTTACACCATCTTATATCCAAACTGCCTACCATAAATGTTGTTTTAGCACTTCATTTATTAGATCTGTTAAATAAAATGTCATTACATAAGCTATTTATTGCATGTTTAGCTCAATTAATAACTTACAACAAATTTATTTTTGAAATTTAAATAGCACACATTATAAACATTTACATAGAGTACCGAATGTTTTTATCATTTTTATATGAAATACAGCCTGAATATAACTGGTAAATTAAAGGCATTTTCCAGTGGCTTTTTACAAATGTCTCATGTAAAAGGTAAAAATTCTAATCTATGCCCTCCAAACCCCGTAGCAATACTCTTTTCCTAACTCGAGATATCTCATATTAAAGAGTACTCATTTGTGTCAAAAATACTTCCAGTTCTCATCCAGGTCACAGAATGTTATGTAAAGTGGACACATTGCCTCAGATTCCTTTTGTTTTTCTTTTTAATTTAATGTCCTGTTTGTCCTTGAAATTTCATACCGTTGGAATGTTTGAATATGTTTCCATGTAAATCTACGCCATAGGCATAACAAACAAAGTTGCTAAAAATTCCCTACAGCTGCATCAGTATCATAAAGAAATTCACTTCTATGTCAAATTAATGAGCCGTGATGACATCACAGATTTCCCATAATGGACTTTATCTTGAGAAAAATTACATTTCTTTTAAAACTAGCATGTTCCAAACGCTACAAGCTATTGAGGTGCGGTTTTCACCTCCTAAGAGAGAAAAATGTTTTGCATTTTTAAACTCATTGAATTTTGTCTCTGGCAAATTCCTTTAACTTTAATTAATCTTTCTTTCTCAATTCACTTATTGTACTTTTATAAACGGAATACTGTGGATATGTGAATCTTAAAATGAAGACAACGGCTGATGTTCAAATAAACTGTTATTTGTATTATAATTACGTTCTACTTAACCGATCCGTCAATGTCATTGTTTATTTTCATGTGCTACGTCACAAGGTTTTATACAAGCACATTACCTATCTGACTGTATATACAAAAACTCGACAGAAATAACCACACTTTCCCTTTCAGTTTATAGCAATGTTTCTCTTTAATACAATGATGCAAAGCTCCACGTGCAAGGCACGCCTAATTGGCTGTTTTATGCTATAGCCTGCCGAATGACTGTACACACACCAAGTTAATCTGTTAATGAAGATTCCACATTTAATGGTTCCTTTTGTTTCTTTTGTTGTGTGTGATAATGAGATCGAAACTGCACTGTCTTCACGGTCACTACACATTAAGGCCTGAGAGAAGAAAGCTTTAAGTATACATACAAGCTTCGAATCCATATTATATTTCATAAAAATAGGTTGCTGAACAAATAAAGAGAAAGGGATTCTTAAGGTTGTTCAGTTATGTATATATAGGAAGCCAGCAATGTATGACTATTTGATAGAGCAAAACAATCATCTAGGCATTTTTTTCGGTATAAAGAGGTCTACTCAAGTAGTCGCCCATGCTGGATAAGGCCTGCAATTAATTTGATGGGGGTAAACAAGCCAAAAAAAGGTTCGTCCGTTTTGAGGGTCAGCAAAAATATGATTGTGGTGATATCTTTTCACAGCGTTTTATCAAATAGTTTTGGGTGAATTGGACTGTACGTACTTCCGTCATTGTTGGTTCGTTGTCTAATATGAGTGTTCAAACCGAGGCTGGATTTCATTTGCCTGAAAGCAGGTAGCTTTAAGACCATTAAATTAAAAATGTGGATATTTTTACAGTAATTCAATCACAGCGTGTTTGATAACAAAGAAACAGCCGCATCTCCGGAACGACGCATCACGCCCGCATACTCCTGCAGTTGAATTCGGCTGAATTTAGGCTGGATAGACGTTTGCTCGTAAGACCAGGGAGCTCCCTGGTAATACCATTTCATTGTACAATCTGGACATTATCACAGAGATTCATCAGATGTTGCACAATGGAAAGAAATTGTATTTTATTCTAAAAGATGATGTGAAAAAAATGTAATTAATATAAGGGCACAAACCAGAATCTTGTCAGATAAGTGACTAGATTTGACTGGAAAATGAAACAGATTGGTTTACTTTTTTTTAACCAAATCTAGTCAATTTTAAACCTGATCTTTTCAAATAGTTAACAAAATTCCGGTTCGTGCCCCTACTGATTAAATCGGTTTTAGAGAAAACCAACTCTCGTTTACCTTTGTTCTTGAAGTTGTGATAACAATGACTAATTCAAAAGGCACTATGTGCTATGTATTTTTATACAATGTGGGTGTTCAATGAAGAGTCTCAGTGGCATTCAACACACGAGTAGAGGTGGCATTTTAGTACGGCTATGGACCCGGTAATGTTTTTAATTTCTATAAAGAGATGATGAAAATACCGGTGGATACGAGTCGTGTCAATCTTGTAATTCGGATTGTAGGAAATAACAACTGTACCAAAAAGATTTCGGAGTGTTTCCAAAATGAAAG
>WURT03053304.1:0-14168 GCA_009936505.3 Holothuria glaberrima
TAGAGATATCGTGTTTACAAGCAGGCGTCACATACGCACATACACACGCACACACACATACACACACACGACATCACTATCGCATAGATTCCTTGCCTGTCTTCAGCAAGGAATCAAAAAGGATGGTGTACTATTCGAACTCGTTTTCAATCTCGGAAGTGTCACAATTTTCTGAGTACAGGTAGGAGTTAAAAGGCCGAGTACGAGCATGAGTATAGAAAATTCGAGTAAGACCATTTTGCCTTGAATATATCAATTTTTATTAATGACTTGTTCACCGTGTGGGACCGTAGTCATTGGAGGGTAATTTCCTGAGAATTCCCCTAAATTGTTACTATACCTCATCCCCACATTTCGATATACTCCTATCCCCACTTCATTTATATGAAATTTTATGAGACTTGTTTTTATAGGAGGAATATCATATTATTGTCAGAGACACTCAACTTTCAGACTGGCATTAGATTCAACTTATTTTATATGCAAACAATTGAGATGTTATTACTATAGTTTCAACGAATTTGCCATCAAAGGTGATTAGTCCTACATTGACCGTGAACAGAGTTCAGTGTACTTACACAATCTTTTCCTCTTGTTCAGTTCCTTTCTACGATTGGCAAACCAATGGTAGACCCTTTCCGGTGTGACGATGCAACTCTCTGGAATCGCATGACCTTGAGTAATGAAGGAAGAAAATAAATCGTATGATTCATTTCGGCGAAAACACTCTCACTAATAGGCATAATTTTGTATTTTTATTCGCGTTACTTTTTGTACACTTCCAGGTTTAAGCAGGTTGTATTACAGGCTTAGTAATTATGAAAATACAACTGAAGTCGGTTCCGAAGTCACATAAGAATCTCTAATTTTTGTACTCCCCTCCACATGGAAATTTTCAACCGCATTCAACGGCAGAGGCTGCATGCAAAATCCCTACAAACTGTTAGAAAAGTCCCTACCCCGCCTCCACCTAACCCATTTCCGGACCAATTCCGATTCCAGTGGCCACCATTCAGGGCCAATTCCGAGTTCAGTACCCTCCTTTTTCAAGCCAATTCCGATTCCAGGTTTTCAATTCTGGGCAAATTCTGAGTCCGGCCATCTGAAATGTAGCGCGGGCGACGTATGAGGCGCCGCCTCATACAAATGCTTTTTGCACTGTTTGCAATTACACGTATGGTGAAAACGGGCACTTTTCAGGAGTCAATTTCATACTTTTCCTGACCCTGTAATAGAGTTGACTGTAATTGTCCACTAACTTATTAAATTGTGTATCAATAATAAGGCTGCCACAACACATTAATGAAACTTTCATTTGTGTGGACTCGACTGGAATCGGC
The DNA here is from genome assembly GCA_009936505.3 of Holothuria glaberrima. Taxonomy (NCBI): domain Eukaryota; kingdom Metazoa; phylum Echinodermata; class Holothuroidea; order Aspidochirotida; family Holothuriidae; genus Holothuria; species Holothuria glaberrima. The sequence goes on from WURT03053304.1 coordinate 1,341, forward strand.
TCCGAGTCCGAGTCCAGCTTAGCCAATTCCCGGCCAATTCCGAGTCTGGGGAAAAAGGACTCGAGTCCGGAATCGAGTCCGAGTCCTGGGTAATTTACCCACGTCATCAAAAGCATGCCTCTGTATGTCGATTATTTTGCCCATCAAGCGTAGTTTGCGTTATAGTGGTACCTTAGAAAGGATTAGCAAAAATTTAATATATCAAGGCGTTAATCAAATATCGACTGTGTAGCCTACTCACTTTGGCAACGCCACTGGCTCACCACAACTGAGTGAATGTGCAAATCAAGTTGAATGTTAATGATAATAACCAACTGCTTAGTGTTGATTTGAAGGACGAAGTATTTGGGCTTCAGCCTAGCGCCTAACCAGCAGCCCTGTTTTATTTTTTTTTGGGGGGGTGGGACTCAGTTACAACCCTGGAATGTCCTTAACTTAATAGACCTTAGAAATTGAAGTGATCACCTACGTGATAACCGCCATCTTAGAGGGCATACTGCACTACCAGGTGTACAAAAGTATGAGCACGCGTGGTTTCTGAGCACGGGCCGGGCACTTCAGTTTTCAAGACCATGTGAATTCACCTGCATATAGTCTATAGAAAGAAGAAATGAAGATGAGATGACGTGATGATGCTATTCGACTCCAATGACTCACCTGGTATTTGTTGCATTGCGTTGCAAGCGTCCGACAAGCGGATTCTTTCAAGGTCGTTGGGGTATGGGTTTTTCTTGAAGTAGGCCTCCAACACTTTGGTGCAGCTCTCCTTCCAGACGAACCTTTCTCGACGAATTTTGAAGTTTTTGGCAAGTTCAATGTTGGAGTGGCTGTAAGGACTGAATCTATTGGTCGGTGCGCGGATAAAATTCTCATAGTTGGTGTGATGATATTGGTTGGTGGAGTTAGAGATAGGTGGAGCCGCTTGACCTGCTTCAGAAATCAATACAGAAGAGAAAGGTATCAAACTTGCGGTCACAATCAATCCCGTGAACCAGGGGGAGGCTAGGGGCCGGCGCCCGCTATAAAACTTTTCGCTTTCCTAGACAATACATTTACTATTGCCTTAATGCATTTTAGTAATCTCGCTCCCTAAAATTATTTTCCTCCCCGGAACTTATCTCACCGCACCTCTAGTACTATGTCTAGCTACAGACCTGGGCCCTGTTTCATAAAGAGTTACGATTGATCTTAAGTTTGATCTGTCATGCAGTCGTCCTATTGAAATCAAACTTAAGATCGATCTTAACCCTTTATGAAACAGGGCCCTGGTCACATTGCTTTAAAAGCCTGGTGCTCACTTGGCGGATTTGCTTTTCGCAATTTTTTGGTAACTTGGGGTTTTCTTACGACAGCGTTTTCTGCCTTGTAGAGATCAACACTCCGCGACGTCCGCTAGAACCTCACATCAATCGCAGAGCACCACATGGTTCTGAAGAAAGCCCAAATCGCAATTTGTGCAGATTTTTTATAAGTTATTTGGGGCTGCTGCTAGCGACTGGGGTGTTCCCTTTAAGCACTTTCTCTTTAGATGAGCTTTGGGGAGCATAATTATAAGCCCTTCTTACCTCCCAAACTTATAAGCCATATTGATTGCAAATTAGCCACAGGCATTTCCTGGAGTGCAGACTTATGTGTGACACTTTTCAGCCAAAGAATGCGTAACTTTAAGCTGCAAAATCCACATTATTGAGCACATATAAACACATCACTGTTTCCAAACAAGCTACGAACTCAGAGTCACATTTCTTTATCGTGGTTATTGATATTCTGTAAAATGTTAGCTCTCCGAGAGATGTCCTGGCCTATGGAATCTAGGAAAGTGTTAGGAAAGATAAAACAGTCACCTTCTAGTTCCCTCTTTTTACCGATGAACCACTTGCACATAAGCGCAATGGTACCGTTACGCATTGAGCGCACACTGTGGAAGTACTGGGAGATGTAGCTACCCGTCACACCAATGTCTCGACCTAGCTGGTTTTGCGATAAGTTGTTCTTGATAAGAAATTCCCGGATCTCGTCTCTGACCGCAGGTAAGCCTTTGCTGTAAAGAAATGAGTTGAAAAGGGTGATAGGTTCTCCTGTCCATGAAAGTTTGTGTGTCAAACAAAAAACGCACCTTACACAGATCGCAATACCTATTTTAATAGACTGCGCGGTCTACAATAATCGTCGGATTTATTTGTATTTTTTTCGAAATATCGTTTTCTCTCTCTTTCTCTCTCGGGGCCCGTAAACAAAAAAAAATGTTCCCCAACCTAAGCAAGTTGAATAATTTGACTTCACATGAGCACATGCTACACATGCCACAAAGAGTCGGGATGAACATTTAACAGTCCTATACAGGCCTGTAACCAGACTTGGAGAGAAGGGGGGGGGCAAACAAAGCTCAGGGGGTCATACATTTTGGTTAAATTGAGAACAATAAATTAAAAAAAATATCTTCCAAATCATTGAAACACACAAACAGCTAGGGTCAGTGGCGTACCCAGGATTTCTCTCAAGGGGGGGGGGGGAGGGGATGCAGTATGTTGTGTAATCATTGGCCTGAAGGAGGGGATGTCCCCTCCCCCTTTGAAAATTTTTGAAAAATTGGGTGTCCGTACATGCAATTTGGTGGCATGTATGCTTCCTTTTTTGTTGAGGAAAATATTAAAATTTGAAAGTATGTTATTGCACAGGGGCCTCATTATCATACTGCAGAGCAGGGGGCAAACCAAGGAGCAGGGGGCAAATGTTTGACATTTCGTCGCCTTTTGGGAAATTTTTGGATATTTGAGGGTCCTTAGATGCAATTTGGGGCATCGTTTTGGACAAATTTTAAAGTAAATTACTGCAAATTTTTGCCATTTCTTTGTCCTTTGGAAAACTTTTTTGATATTTGAGGGTCCTTAGATGATTTGGTGCATCACTTTGGACAAATTCTACGGTCATTTATTGCAAATTTTTGACAATTCGTAGCCCTTTAGAAAACTTTTGGTTATTTTAGGGTCCTTAGATGTAATATGGTGTATCAGTTTGGACAAATTCTAAGGTAAATTACTGCAAATTGTATACATTTCTCATAGAAGAGACAAATATGATTTTTTCGTCCTTGGAAAGTGAGGGGAGGCTAAAGCATACTTCCGCCCCACTGGCGCCCCCAGCCACCTGCTTCCTACGCCCCTGCTTATAATACCACATGCAAACCCTTCCAAACTCTCAAACCCGCTTCGTCATGAACCTCAGCCGTTAATCAAGGTCAAGATATACTTAAGGAAAATAGACAGATTCTGAATTTTCTGGTCTGTTTCGTGCGCATCCAAAAGCCATTTTGAAGATTAGTTCAGTGCGTTATTAGTTTATTCTGGTGTCCACGACCTTTTAAATACCCAATAGCTTCTTGGTTGTTCCCCTGTTTAGACCAGAGCGTTACACCCGGGCCCCACCAGAGGTCCTACGATGGGTCTCTGGGCCCAATGCCTAGTTCTAGTCCGCACCCTTTGTCAAAGGTAAGGCAACCAAACATATACGGACAACCATAAACTGATATTTATCGGCCTACATTTAACTTTAACATTCATGTTCAGTTATAATTGCAGGTATACGGAAACATCTTTGTGAATGTTTCATGCCCCTTACATGTCCAACACAGTCGCGACTCTTCAGTGGTAACTTGCCCCCATTTCGACAAACTCTGCTAACATTTAGTGGGCTATACGTACCTCAGAAGGGCCTGAATCTCCTCATCAGCGACTTGAAACTCGTCTACTTTAAGTTTGCCAGTATATCGTTCTTGCGATCCCTCTACATCAGATGGAGAAGTTTGTATAACTTCATGTTGCCTCCCTACACTCGCAATGATTGGACCCGGTGATGAAACCTGCTGTGATACGTGATGAGAGTGGTAGCTCGTCGTGTCTACGTCCGAAAGGACAGTATCACCGCTAGCAGTCACGCCGGTGGAATGACCCAAGTCGAATCTGCCATTCACTGAGGGCTGAGGGCTGGCCTGCTGAACAGGTAGCGGGCTGTGCAAAGGACTATGGTCACTCCTACTGGTGGTATGGGGAGAGTAGGCTGAGAACTCCCGTTCATACCTTGTCATGGAGTCGACAGCGTGGATGATATCATCTCGGGATAGACCAGTTCGGATCAATCTGCGAAGAAGTTCTATCTGTTCGATGGTATACCGGGGCTCCTCCGCCATAACGCCCCTGTGAAGGTAAGAGCCACCATTAAATTGAGATCTCTTTATCCTCCTTGCAGCCGTTCATTAAAACTTAGCTCCGACAAAAAGCAAGGAATAGATCAAACAGGGGTGTATGTACCGGGGCAAACTGTTGAAAGGACCCCTTTAAAAAATAAAAAGGCCCTAGCAACCCCTTTTGAAATATGAATTCACCGTTTCTAAACTTAAATAAAGTAACTCCCAGATCGCCGTCTAAACGTAAGTAAAAGGCACTCAACCCTCTTCGCTCTCTTGTTGAGGAGGAGGTGATGGAAACACGTCCCCACACGGAATGACGTCATATTATCACAGTATTTTACTTATACCAGAAGCTACACCGCCCTTAGTTTTTGAGTTCATGTGCCCGCAAGCTTAGGGTCACTGCTGACTCTATCTAGAGCTATTTCACTCTACATTATTTTCTTCTTTCCATTGGGTACACAATGAGAGGCGCACAACAATTTCCAAGATGTTCTTGTCATCCTTAGAAGGAGAAATATTAACATTGGGTTATCACAAAAGTGGTAGGTCGGCATGTGTAAAAAGGGCTCTGTGACTTTTCACCCCGACTTAAAAAGTTCATTAACCAACCATGGGGGAAGGTGGCCAACATACCGTGAGAGGGAGTCCAATGTCGAAAAGAAAATTACTAATAAAAGGGCAACTTAAAGAGGGACAACTGGTACTGTGCTTGGAAGAGAGTCAGGCCCTTTAACAGTGATTATCCTCAGCAGAGGCGGAATTAAGGAGCATGGTGCTTTTCTTTTTGATCGAACTTTGCCCCCCCCCCCCAAAAAAAAAAAACTCCATTAAATGTGAAAGGCATGGAGCTATTACGTAGTGAAATCCATTTCTATTGCAATATAATTTACCTCTGGATTACTGAAATGCCTGTCAAGTGCAGTTTTCTTCTCATATCCTAAAAGCTTGCCATCCGGGGTATAGGTTGTCCCGCGATTACCGCCTTTTAACAGTGTGATTACCCCACCCCAGCACTCATGAAACTGCTGCATCATCCATCTACCAACCCAAGAGCTCCTGTATCACCACATCCTATGGTCTATGATTCGAGTTAAGTAGTCCAAATGTCCCCCCATTTTTAGTGTCTATGCGGTGCACTCGAGTTCTAAAATGCGTACTAACTGTTTTTCTTTTGTGAATACTCCAGTATTTCAATTAAAGTATCCCCTGGAAGTTATACAAAATTAACCACTAAATCAAGGGGGCTACTATACAAAGGAAAGGGATTGCTGCACTCCTGCTCTGCATTCCCCTATCCCAAGGTTCGACAAATCTTACCGCCAATCCTGCATCACTGCTAGTGAAAAGGCAAAATTCTCCACAGGTAAGCCCAGTTCACACCTTACTGTTATTCTGTGCTTTCGGGCATGACCGTACGTACTGCAGCAGGGGCGGCAATAGCATACAACAATTTAAGCAGGAGCGCCAGAGGCTTCAGGGGCAGTTACCGCAGACATTTTCGGCAATTTTTATCACGTCGATGTTTGTAATCTTTGGCTGTTTAAAATGCCGAAAGATCGTTTAGATCATAGAGGCAATTTCTTGATGATGAAGGGGTATAACCCTGTACGTAGTGAATGTGGTCATGAACGATGGTAGTGACTGAATGGGGCTTCTTCGGTAAGAAGGTGTAAAGTGTTAAACAGCAGTGATGGGGGCGGGTAAAGCACGCCAAAAAATCACGGAGATTGAAATCAAGAGACTCTAATTCAATGCATTCGAGGTTGTTTGTAATAGAAGGGTTCAGCCTATATGGTGCTTAATATTTAAGATAAGAAACAGATTTAAGTTTAAGATGAGTGCCGAGGAAAAGGATGGTGTAGGATGTTATATGTTCAAGAGGCATCGCCCCCGTTGGCATCCACGGGAAAGAGTCCAATAAAACCGCCTTAAAGTCAATTTGAGAACAACTCAAATTCCTCAAAGAGTGACATTTTAAGCCTTTGCTTATATCATGTTGTAATATGATCGGGTTCTACCCTCAAAATTACATCAGTTGACCGACGTAGTAGCCTCAGATAATGAAAGGTCTACCTCCCGCTTCAAATAGACGATTTTCATGAAACCGCCCAAATGTCAATTTGAAGACGACTCATATTCCGCCGCAAAGAGTGGAATTTTAAGCTTTTGCTGATATCGTGTAATAGCATGATATTGGGTACTATTCCCTAAAAAATACAACAGTTCACCGATTTGGCTGCAGCGTCAGATAGTGAGCCGCCTACCCCCTCCCCACTTCACACGACGATCAAAGTTTGAAGGTTTATAGTTACAACTACTTCCCAAACTCGTCAATGAAATGATGTTATGGGCAGTGCGTACATCGACTCGACCATGGGCGTCCTCTGTAACATTGCCAGGGAAGCAATTTCATTTGGTGCAACATCCTCGTAATAGCAGACTTTAATCATTGCTTAATGAATCCAAGGAATCATGGGAACTGGGCGCATAAAAATGGAGTAGCGAGGTCAGCGCTATTATTTACTTCCAGTTCCCATGATCCCTTGGGTGCACTAGCAACGATTAAAGTCTGCTCTTACAGTAGGTGTGGTCGGCCCAGCGAAACCTTTAACTCCAAGCACAGGAGCCGTCACGCTAGAGTCCACAACGAGAGTGTCTACAACGAGAAGTTTTTATTTTAAATGTAATGGATTTTGCGGACCAGTTGAAATGAAAATTCTACGCTCCCCTGGCACGGGCGGGTTTATTTCATAGAGTCACCCCCTGTAATCAACCCTGTATATTCGGAAATCATGTAAAAAGTTATGTTAATTATTAGGAAAACTTCTTAATAGAACAGAAAAAAATTAAAAGATTACAAAAATTTACGCTTCAAAATGGACCATTACATACAACCTGAAAAGGGCCATTTCCGGTGATTTCGGGGGGAATTTTTGGCCAAAGGTACCTATACTTTCAAAGGCAAAACGCCGCCTATGTCCCCAGGTGCAGTTGAAGTAAAGAAATATTTTCCTTATGATGATTCGTAAATTTTATAAAATGTAGTGTTGTACCCGGACGTCAGTCAATTATTTGATGAGGACGGGAGTTCGTGGGGAAAGTTAACCGCGAAAGGTGTTATACAAACAAGGTTTCGGAAATAGCTCTAGTCACATCCTGCAGGAACTACGGCTCAGACTTTCCACGCAGTTTTCCTACTAGATGTCGCAACCCCAATGAGACGACTGTTTGTATTGGGCAAACACGCCGAGAAATTTATTGAAGACTCCGCGATTTCCAATGGCACGAGAACAGTAGGTTTCTGAATTGTGTTTTCAAGGACCACGGGCCCATTGTGTATACGTCCTTTGAAATGATCTTAGTACTAGTGTCAGTGACCCTTATAAGTCTCAGGGCGTAACACCACAAAAGTGTGTCGGGGAACCGGCGCCAATGCTTTGAAAGAAATTTTAAGTCAACAATCAAGTTTTTTTCCCTCCCCACATTTGAGTTCCACCACTGCTTCATTGTGGGTATTACGCGCGGAGCGCGCCGAAAAAATTGATAGGCCTATTTATATGGCTTCCTTCATAATTTACATTGCAAAATTATTCATATCATCTAAAATTTTCTGGGACTCATTAATTCTCCGGTCTCACTTTATTTATTATGTTTTAATCAGGGGCGCAGATCGAGTTTCAAAAATGGGGATGGGGAGGGGGGAGACTACTAGTATTAGTTTGTTTAATTTTTCATCGCTGTGAAGGTGTATTATTTTATAAAGTGATCGTAAACACTGACGGTGCTTGGACTGAAAACATAGGCTTAAAAGGCGGGGGATCTGGGGATGGCAGCTCCTAGAGCAAAAATGAAGTGGATTTCAGCCCACTAGCACTTTCATATTCAGAAAAAAATATTCAGACAATTTTGGGATAAAAATAAACATTAGATCGCTGGAAATTGCCATTCCCAGGCTCCGCAAGTATACCTTGATATGAAACTGTCAGTATTTTCTTGCACTATACTGTAGTTTACAGTCCAACTGTCAAATTTGGCAGTGACAGTTTTTAACGGCAAATGTTTTCACGCGGAATACATGGACAATATATAGACTGATATAAAATGATAGGCATTTGGAGACTTCTTGTAAGTTTTCGCTATACGAAAATCGAATATGTACTGGTACTGATTGTTCTGATTGTTAGAAAGTCCGTTACTTTCTAGAATCAGACATGAGATGGGTGGGAACTTCTCCAATTTGAGGACGAAAACAATGATACTATCAATTAGTGGCGCGGACACGGGGGGAGGGGGCATGAGAGCGCGTGCCCCCAATCAATTTCTGAATAAAATTCTGAAAAATTTTTAAAAATGATCTCAAAAAGGCGTTTAAGCTATAAATTTCTGTAGGGGTAGGGTACGGTGTGTTTTCGACCGTGTTGCATCTATTGTAATCTTTTTCTAAGTTACGAATGGTTCTCAAACTATCAAAATGTTTGCAAATCCTTCGCAAAATTTTTAAATTTTCACGCGCTCCGAGCACTTTAAACCTTACTTCAAGTTGTTCTTATCAATATCTTCCGATAGCACTTTTCGGAGAAGCACAGCAGAAAAAAACTGAGATGTGTTTACGAATTACCAGGTTAAGGTAAAGGACTGGCTTTTTAATTGGCATGTAGGTTTGTCTCGATACAGCCTGAATGTAGGTTTTTTTCATGGAAATTTATATAATGAATATTTCTGCGCGCTTTGCGCGCATTAGTGACAGCTTAATTACACTCCGTCTCATGACCATTTTTAAGGTAGTAGGGGCCGGGGGCTTCAAGAGGTTTGTTGACAGCGTACCGTTCTTTTAGACAACATTCTTTCTATCACCTAACCAAAAATTAGAATTCACTTAATTATGGATATTTTCCAGCCATACATACAGTACTGTAATCAGTTCCAAAAATATCCCAAAGATGGCACCATTTTGCATCTAAGGAACCTTAAATCAACAAAAATTTCTCAAAGGGGAGGGAGACATCTCCCAGGACGGCACATTTACTGTATGTAGTGACAAAGGAAGGATGCCACTCTTGTAAACAAACCCCATAGGACGCATAGAAAGTTGCAATTTACGCAGACTTAGGGAATGACTGAGGTGATATTGTTCTGCCGCCTATGTTTGTGCAGGGTTTTTTAATCGACCATCTTCTCAAATGTCGGACCTAGCCAGACTTAGACCAGCCTACACCCCTGTCATTCCGTACGCCTATACGGAAAATGATGGTAAATGTTACGGCAGAACCGTTGATATCCAAAAAATAGAGATTACTATAATGTTGTCGGATATGAATGTTGCTAACTGATACACACATTCAGGAAAATGCTTCCGATGTTAGGGAATGCTCAATGAACTGTTCATCGCAATTTTTCTTTTTAATTGTATGTAGGTCTAATGAATTAAAATTCTGTCTACGGCATTTATTATGACTATGAAAAGTAAAAGCCTGACAGCGAAAAGCGCCGGGGGGGGGGGATTTTGAATTACGTCCCCTGGACCAAAAAGTGGAGGGGACATGTCCCCCTGCCTCCCAGGATCGACGCCCGTGCTGATATGAATGTTACACATTCAGCAAAATGCTTCCGATTTCGAGGAATGCTCAATCAACTGTTCTTCGGAGTTTTTCTTTGTAATTGTATGTAATGAATTAAATTTCTGTTACGGCATTCATTCTGACTTATGAAAAGTAAAAGCCTGGCAGCGAAAAGTGTGGGGGATTTTTGTATTTCGTACGTACCCCTGATAAAAAAGTGGAGAGGATATGTCCCCCTGTCCCCAAGGATCGACGCCCGTGGTTTTAATTAAGGTCCGGAAGAAAGAAGGGGCCGGATCAAGCATGCCAGGCGTGCGGGACTATAACAATCTGGGAGGGAGCAAATTTTTTGCCCGAATCTCAAAAAGTTACCCAAATTTCACTACAGTTTTAGGTGCATAAAATAAACCACAACACCACTAAAATTCGCGCGAAGCGCGCGAAATTTTTTCTCTTTTTCGGATGTTCGAAGGTTCGTCAAAAATTTTGGAACTCAGTAGATAATTCGGCAATCTTTTCACTTTCACTTCATGTCTGCCGGAATTTCACTATATTCTATCCCCGATTTTTTGTTGTTTCCTGCCCGAATTTTCGACCTCACGTTTTTTTTTGGGGGGGGGGGCGGGGCTGCATTCTGCCGCCTGTCCCCGCCTCATCGCGCCTATGGTTTCAAGCATACCGGCCCCCTATTCCCGCGTACGGGGCACACGTCTCAATCCCATGCCGTGCATCGACTTTAACTTTTACATTAGGCTACCGTTTTTGTTTTTTATTTTTTGTAAATTGAGCAGTGCAGGGCCTATATATCCATCACCCAGCCCGGCTGTGTAACACAATGTCCTTAGTACTGTAAACTAAGTGCCATTTAGTCCGGTAATCTGTGGGAGGTTTTTCGCGACGCACAATGTCCTTCGATCGTACTAAGTCATGTGGGAACGTACGAATTGGCTATAAACGCGGCATGCATAACCTTTACCCCAGGTAGCAAACCTTCATGGGCCGCATATAGGTGAACCCATATGGGGCCCATGTGATTTTGCACCCAAGATTCATAAGGGGCCCATATGAGCCAGCCCATATGCCCATATGACACATATGGGATGGTTCTGGTGCCTATATGGGGCAATTGCCCACATGGGTATATACCTCAACACCTACAGAAAAAATAAGAAAATCTGACGGGGACGCACCGCGCTTGCCAACGCACTGATCGAGCTCCTGACCCAATCCAAATCACCTTCAAACGGTCCCGCCCCACCCACGTACTCTTCAACACTTTTTGTTTGGGCCAGGCTATGGCAAAGGTTCCTCTGAAACGGTTGCACAAAATATTATAGGTTTAGCATTGATTTGTGAGTGTATTCTGTTGACTTGGTTGACCTCCAAGTTCAAGTATTAATGCATACTATAGTTTTCACGTAAAGTTGCTGTTTTGGACTGTTTACTATCAGATAAAAAATCCAATTAGGATTCACTAAGATCGGGTGCGCTGTTCCTGGAATCGCACATAAAAGCATACAAAAGACGAACTGGTGATATCCACGGCTTTCGTGTTTCCATTTTAATTTATTCATGATCTCCAACACAAAATACATTGCACAGTATCGCTGAATGCTTCCACATAATCCTTATTTGAAAACTTGAAAAACCCTTGACCATTTGACGGTTACGTGCACTCAACTGTTGTACACACTACAGTACATGTGTAAGATCGAATACACATTTCGGGCAAATTATGTCAACCCCACAGCTGCACACAGACTGAACGATTGACGTTGTCCATCCATTACAGTTACACTCAACTATACAGCACACAACTGATCAAGGTTGTACCCTGTTTACACGACCTCATTTCCTAAAACGATAAATAATGTTTACACAAACCGCTAACTTACAACATTGGCTACAAATCTGAAAAGAAGACGCTTTACCTTATTTGCCCTCCAATTTCTTTGAGAAATATCGGTGTCGTTATCTGGTTTTCGTGCTGTAAAATTCTGCCGCACCTGCAATTTAGTCAGTTGAGTTGGTCATATATTACATGGTGATATGGTTGGTTATGATAACATGGATTATGTTAATATCCACTAACGTCAACTAACTGAGGTCAAAGGCTAGTCAAAGGGTTTAGTTAGTTAAAGAAAAATGGCTATATGAATAATTCATTATACTGCATATGCAATAGTTGTCAGAACGACTGCTGAACGACTTTTCTACTTACAAACACATAGTACAGGCATGGTATAGCTCCTCTACCGCGCGACAGACGCGGCATGGCCAGCTGTTTTACGACATGACAGTATAATGTACATGTACACTGCATCCTAGTTCTAGTAGTACAATACTACATCTTTGACGTTACTATGATTTGCATGGATGCCTGCTGAATCATAAAGCAAAAAACTACCTAGGATAAAGGGAAGGATAAGACCGAGGTCTTTATACCCGAGAATTAATTTCATGCGATATTCGGAAGGTTGAGAACAGCATAAATGGAAGAAGATCTTTCCAGGCCAAGGTCTGCAGGCTCTGACAGCAGGTAGCCTACCTAAGTTAGCCTAGATGCCTAACGTTAGGTCTGTGGACAAGAACAACCTTGCCTCTGTAGGCTACACGTTACTCGTAATACTGCTGAGTAATAGGCCTAACATAACAGTTACTGAGAATGTCTATCATGATTTATCGATCATTGAATTATAGAACCTTACCAAGCCTAGCTTACTTGTTACTACCTAGCCTAGGTAATTCAACCCTTAAAGAGCCTATGAAATAGAGTGCCGAATGTGGACTATGTTATTGCTGAAATAGGCCTATATCAGAAACACAAACAAAAAACAAGTTTGGCTGATCAATTGCCGCGTATGGGGCCCCCAGGGACTTTTCAAACCCTAAAATCCTGTCCCCATTCACCAGTGAGTTGAAAAACGCAGAGTTAAAACCGACCCTACAATGACGTCATCACAGGGATGTTAAAGCCAAAGCTAGAATCTTTGTTACACAATCGTGTTGACTATCAACATGCTACGAACTGCAGACAACGAAAAATGGCATCGGTTTCTGAAGAAATAAGAGTTGGATTTA
>WURT03053326.1:0-14166 GCA_009936505.3 Holothuria glaberrima
GAAGGACAAAGTGGGATTCACTTTCTGAATCTTACTATATGTGTGAGTTACAGCAGTATTGCTGCTAGTAGTTCAGGACAGGATGGAAGAATTATTTATAGCTATGATTCAAAGGACAGTGTGGATTAATATAGTTGTACAACATTCTGTATAGCCTACTCATTGAGACTTCAAAGTCACGTTAAGTATCATAAGGTCAAATAAGCAAGTTAAAATGTTTACGTGCCATACTGTACAGCCATATAAAAACTACAGACTGTATTACCAGGTACACTTAATTACACTTACACTTTTGTAGAGTACATATGTACAGGAACGGATCCACGATATTACAGAAGTGGGGCCAAATCCGTAAAGGCAAAGTTCGAATTTACGAGCGTCAAAATGTACGAAGCCTCGATAGTGACGGGGTCAGGAGCAAAATTTGAAGTTAAACACTGTTTAATGGTATTTGCTGGAATCCGGCCATCAAAACAAGTATATGTAAAGGTTGAAGATCATGCATTGTCGTTATTCATCCTACGTTTTATTATGTTAATTAAAGTAGTCAGCTATTTCTGTCATGTTTTGTTATGTAAATTACTTCTTGAGTTTTCTTCTCTGTTCATTCTGTTGTACAAGATTTTCGTTGGTCTACCTCGAGGGAGCCGAGGAGCTCATACGTAATATACAAGCATGTTGGTACCCGTCTTGTCTTGAGTTATTTCTCAATGTCTCGTTACTAACCAGTTTCCGGCCACGTTCCCGCCAGCCTATCTCGGGAACTAAAAACCACGCTACATTTTGGTGGCAGCGATGGGATTCCAGTTTTCCGGATACTTTGTAAACTGTAACTCGAAAAAGGTTTGGATTCCATAAAATTAGAAGTCCCTTTTCGTAACCCAGCACACCCGTGGTTGTACCGGCCCTGACGTTTCTGTTCCTGAGTACCCGAGTAGAAGCTGCCGAACGCTTTGCAGTTTGCACTATAAATCTGGTTGACATCGCTCCAATTAAAAGAGGACAAGGTGCACCACTATAGGCCTAAATCCATCTATTTTGGCACTGTTTGTCTCGCTTTGCCGAAGGCAGTTTCACGCTAATTCCGACGCTTCGTACAATAAGTAATTCTACGAGTCGCAACTTCGCCGTGACAGCCACGCCCTAGATGCCCTAGAAGTTAGCCGAAATAAGTCGACCCTCCCAAAAAATTTCTGTGGTCCAAATGAGAGACAACGCAGGCCTGCTACTCCTCTGTTTCCCTTATTGAAATTTGTGTGTGTTTTGTGGACTTCAACATTTTTAATGGGACGTGTTGTTGTATGCGCATTGGTGAGTTTCATTTTCTTTTATTATCTCACCCTTTGTATATCTGTATTTCCCCTCTATTGCTGCATTGAATAGCGTTGACAGAATGTCTAATGACAAAAGAAAACGGTAATACAAAAATTTCATATCGTAAACTTAGTATAGATTTACCACCTATTTTCAATGGGGATGGTTCAGAAGACTTCGGTCTTTGGTCACGTAGGTTTGAGGTTGCTGTTAAATGCGCTTCCGACGAATGTGACGAGTCTCGCCGTGCACAGCTTTTTCCTACACGATTAGGGGGTGCCGCATTTAGTTATTGGAAGAGCTTGTCAGATTCTGTTCAATCAGACTATGATAAAGTAAAGGACCTCATGAAAGAAGCATTTGAGAAACAGGATTTTCTATCCACATTCCAGACTTACACAAATGCAAGACCCAGGTTAACTAACGAACCCTTAGAAGTTTACAAAGCCGAAATCACTGGATTAGTTAATGAAGCATTTCCTAAATATGAATCTGTTGCTAAAGAGGGTAAATCTTTTAGACGGTTTGTCGCTGATCTTGATCAGTATTTACAGTTAAAAGTTCACGAGTTAGGAGCAACTAATTTATCAGATGCCCTAAGTATTGCTTCTAGAGTAGAGAGGGCACATGCAGCAATTCGCATCCAAGCTCCTGGTCCTCAGAATTTATTCATTTCTGGGCAAGTGCCTAGTAGTATGACCAGCAATTGTATCTAAATTAGAGACAAGTGAGGTTTCTGGGTTGAAGAAAAGTATTGACCTTCTTACAAACAAAGGTAGAGAAATTAGAAGTAGAACTGAACGAAACCAAAAGCTATCTTAAAGAACCTCCCAGTACAAGGTACTCGTCAGATTGGTATAAAGAACCAAATTATTATGAACGAGACCGGAACGATAGGGATTATCATAGATATAGATCAAGTTCTCCATACCGCTATAAGACTAGATATCCTTATCGTAGAGATAGGAATTCCAACGAACCACACCCTAACAATTTCACTAGGGACCCTTCACCTTATAGAACCTCCAGAAATTCATCACCTTATAGAGAGAGAGAAATGATAGTCCCTCAAGGAGAGCATATGACAGTAGCCCCAGAAGAAATAGGTATGATTATAGGGAGACACCCAGACGTTCCCCGAGTCCGCACAGAAGGTCATTAGATAAGAGAGTTCAGTTTAGTGATACTTTCAAGCAGGGAAACTAGACTCAGTTGGGGATGAAGGCCGACCTCCAACTGGGAATTTCCCTGGCCCAAAAATATCTAATGTAAAACCATACATATCTATCATTATAGGAGACAAGGTAGTGGATGCTTTCGTTGATACAGGAGCAGACCGCAACTTTATGAGTGAAGAATTGAGAGAGAATATTGGTACATTATTGAAGAAACCATTACAAAATCTCCTAGTTTTACCACGTCAATTACGAAACAGGTCATTGACAAACTTGGTTGTGTTGAAGTCAACTTACTGTTTGGTTCAAAACAGTTCTGTCATAATGTACAAGTAGTCAGGGGTATCGACCAAAGTTTTATCATTGGTTGGGATTTTATGGTCGAACATGGTGTGAAACGACTTAGAACGGGGATTATTTATTATGTACGGGGACAAATATCCACTTGTAAACCCGTAGTTGAAGGTACCGTTATGTTCAAATGCCGTATCTTACGTCTCGCATACTATTCCACCCCAGAGTGAAATAGTTTTACTTGCTAGGATAGCATCTTCAGATCAAAGCATGATTCTTGATGGGTGTTGTGGTGTTTTAGAACCCAAACATGTTAAGGACACAGATTTCCTTGCAGGTAGAACTATCTGTCAAAGGTTCAGAATGGTTTTACCAATGTTTGCATCATCAATCCAAACAACTTTGAAGTAAATGTTACTGCAAATGTGTTCCTTGGATATTTCATACCGTATCACAGGACAATTGTCAGTATGAAGTATTAGAGAACCTTGAGTGGTGTAGCGATGAACCTGATATAACTGATTCTGTAAATGGTTTGTCAAATACCACTGAAAATTCCCCTCCGGTAGAATTTGATGAGTCCAAGTTCTCAGCGGAAGAAGTTATAAAGGTGAAGAAACTTTTACACTCATATGCTGATATATTTAGTGACATCCGGGTAGAACCCATTTAGTTAAGCACAAAATTCAGACGGTAGATGGCGTTTCCCCAGTTAAGCAGCCTGCTTACAGAACTTTCCCTCCCTTGAAAGAAGAAATTAGGAAACAAGTCAATGATTTATTAGAAAAGGATATCATTGAGGAAAGCGAAAGCCCGTGATCAGCCCCTGTTGTCATGTATCGCAAACTAAATCAACTCACAATTCGTGACTCTCACCTACTTCCCAGGATTGATGACCTCCTAGATTCTTTGTCACGCTCTAAAATTTTCTCTACTTTCGATCTATCGAGTGGGTATTGGCAAATTGAGATGGAAAAATCTAGTAAAGAGAAGAGTGCCTTTAATATCGGATTTGGCCTTAATCAATTTAAGGTTATGCCTATGGGACTTTCAAATTCACCTTCTAGCTTTCTAGTTTTTAGAGGACTTAACTGGAAAAAGGCATCTGTCTATTTAGATGACGTCATAGTATTAGGGAAAAATTTTGACGAACACCTAGCTAACCTAGAAGATGTGTTTAATCGTTTTCGTTGTGCAGGCTTAACACTTAAAGCCAAGAAATGTAATCTGTTACAAACGAAAGTTCGATACCTTGGTCATGTAGTCAGTGCAGATGGGATAGAACCTGATCCGAAAAATGTATCAAAGGTGTTAGAATAGCCCACCCCAAAGAATGTAACGGAAGTCCGTTCTTTCATAGGTCTGGCACAGTACTACAGGAAGTTCATAAAGGACTTCGCAAAAAGGGCGGAGCCCCTACACCAATTAACTAAGAAAAATGTACCTTTTCAATGGTCAGAGGAGTGTGACAATGCATTTATAAAGACCTTAAGGCATGTTTAACTTCTTCCCCAGCTATGGCTTTTCCTGACTTAAGTAAAGAATTTATATTGCACACAGATGCTTCAAGCCATGCTTTGGGTGCAGTATTAGCCCAAGACCAAGATACTGGCGAAAGGGTTATTGCCTATATGCGAGTCACACACAAGGCAGAAAGAAAATGGTCAACTTATGATAGAGAATTGTTCGCCATAGTTTGGGCAGTGAGAGAATTTAGACATTATCTTGCTTTGAATCCCTTCGCTATTGTTACTGATCATAAACCCCTCTCAGGTCTCCGCAAAATATCAGTGGAAAACGATCGCACTGGGAGAAGGGCTGGATGGTCCTTCGAACTCGACCCCTATGACTGGATAATTTATTATCGCCCTGGCCTCACACACGCTACTGCAGATGCTTTATCTAGATGGTCCCCTGATACCTCCCCTCCCGAAAACAATTTCCCTGACCCCTTTAAGTATGCACCGAATTTGGAAAACGAGCGAGTGTCTTGCAAAGAGAAAGGCAGACTTTTATCAGGTTGTAAGTGGAATGTCTTCTGACAATCAAATGAAGTTACGCAATGATACATTCAGTTAGACGAGTGACCATAGTAACCGGATGGGTGATACTACTGTTAATTTCATTACCTTTAGTCCGTCTATTGAAGAGCTGATAAAAGCTCAGAGAGCTGATTCAATTCTCGGTCAAGTCTATCAATGGAAGTTAAAGAATGAGAAACCCTCCTAAGCATACCTTACGAGTCAATCTTCAAAGTTGACTCGTCTATGGTGGGATTTCCCCAGATTACGACTAGTTCAAGGAGTCCTATGTAGGCAGGTACGTCGTAAAGGTCGAGGAATTACAATGCAAACTTTGGTTCCACAGAGTCTTATTCCAGAAGCCCTTGAAACATTTCATGGGAGCCCTCATGCTGGTCACTCTGGTATTGAGCGAACTTTCCGAAGAGCTCAAGAGTTATGTTATTGGCCAGGTATGCGAAGTGACATAGTAAGTCGTTGCTCACAGTGTACCGCTTGTGAAAGTAGACTCAATCCCAATCCACCTTATAGGGCACCTTTAATAAATTTTTCCTCATCTAAGCCATTCGATCTCGTTTTTGCTGATATAACCGAATTACCTATTACATCTAAAAGTAACAGATATATACTTGTACTGATGGATCATTTTTCGTAATACGTTAATGTTTATGCAATGCTAAATCAGACCGCTACTACAGTTGCTCATTGTATTTTTGAAAAATATATTACGCAACATGGTGTACCATCACGAATTCACACCGATCAAGGTAAACAATTTGAAGGTGATCTTATTCGCACTTTATGTGAAAATTTAGGAATTCAGAAGTCTCGAACAACAACATTGCACCCGCAAGCCGATGGCTTAGTGGAACGTTTTAATCGTACTCTGAAGGAACACTTAGGATGGTATGATGCTACTTCTAGCATGGAAGTACTAGGTAGTACTTCCACTGCTTGTAGTTGTGAATGGGATGATATTCTCCCCCAAGTAGAGTTTGCATATAACTCATCCCGTCATAGTTCCACAGGGTTCAGTCCATTCTTTCTCCTCCATAGAAGGGAGCCTAGAGCCCCTACTCCCACCTATGTCACGGGCCACTGTAGGAACTCCAGCCGACCATGCAGTTTCTTTACATAGAAGGTTAGCAACTGCCTTAGAGAAGCTTCAAATTTTAGCACAAAGATGAAAGGAATTCAAAAAGCAAATTACGACAAAAACACCAGGTTTGAACCATATTCTTCCGGAGACTTGGTATGGGTACACTTACCCAGAAACAAAAGGGTGAAGTTTGCTCCTAAGTGGGAAAGCCCATTTATGGTTTTAAAGGCACTCTCAAATGATATTAATGGACCCCCAGTTGTGTTTCAGGTGAGAGATGTGAAAAATCATTTGAAACCGCTCCGAACAATTCATTACAATAGGCTGAAACCATATAAATCGCCTCTTCCAAAAATGGGAATGGAGCGCCACCTCCAAAAGAGACTACTTTCGGTAGGAATTACTCCTGCCTCAGCATTGTCAGGGTCACTACCCTTTTCATTTAGCCCCTCACTTCCACACTTCACTCAGGTACCAGCCTCTGCTCAACCTCAAGTTATTCCTGTAGCTCCCAGTAGATCGTATGACCCCTATCACAAACGCCAAACACGAAGTGGGCGTCGATCCAAGCTCCCCGCCCACTTTAGAGATTTTAGATTGTATTGAATCTCATAAGTACGAATCGACGGAATTGACAATCGGAACGAATTTGACTTACGGAATATGGAGTATGTATATATAATGTTCTTTTGCTGAGTTATAGAGTTATATGTTTCATTGTATACTTTTTGGTACCTTTGCATTTTTCTATATGGTCTTTATTATATCTGTACATGTGTCATGTCAAAAAAAAAAATAAGTGAAATAGCAAATGACTTCTCTCAGTGAAAGTATTTGTAAAGAATAAAGATTTGCATGAAATATATGTAATGAATTAGTGAATTAATGAAAAAGATTGAGAAAAAAATAATTTTTCTGATAAGATACAAGTAAATGAAGTATATGAATGGAAAATTAAACGGAATATGAATGAATGAAAATGTGAATATGTGTAAAAATAATGTATGATATTAACGATTTAAGCGTAATAAATTTGTAAACTAATGGATCAGTTAACGACTAACAAAAAGTTGGGAATGTAAATTTGTAATGTATAAATTCAGAAATGAGGACATTTCTAATTAAGAGGGGGAATGGTGTAAAAGTTGAAGATCATGCAATGCTCGTTATTCATCCTATGTTTTATTATGTTAATTAAAGTAGTCAGCTATTTCTGTCATGTTTTGTTATGTAAATTATTTCTTGGGTTTTCTTCTCTGTTCATTCTGCTGTACAAGATTTTCGTTAGTCTACCTCAAGGGAGCCGAGGAGCTCATACGTAATATACAAGCATGTTGGTTCCCGCCTTGTCTAATTGAGTTATTTCTCAATGTCTTGTTACTAACCAGTTTCCGGCCATGCTCCCGCCAGCCTATCTCGGGAACTAAAAACCACGCTACATATACACAAACTATGTGGTACAGCTTAAAGGGAAAATGCAGTCGCCCCAATCAGAGTTATCATGCCTCGTCACTCTGGTCCATGAATGGCCTACTTTGATCATGTGACTGCATTTTTGTTAGTGAATTGTGAAATTCAAGGAGAATTTTTCCTTGCTTTACCTGTTATTTGTAGTAGTTACCGTACGTTCAAAATGTATCCAGAGGTGCTTGTAATGCAATAAGAGAAGATCTGCAAGAGTTTGCTACTTCAAAGCAAAATGTGGGGCGACTGCCTATTGCCTTTAAAGATTTTCTCATAAAAGTAAGTGGTGCCGAAAGGGACGGGCGGAAAAACCTCACTCTGCATGGATCCGCTCCTGACGTAGGTAGTGTAGAGAATGGAGTATGCTGATACTGTTAGTATGTTGTTGTAACACATCCCCGTGTCGAAATTTGGATACATGTTCATCGTTCTAATTTTGATGTCGTAATCAAACAAGGTTAACAATTTTCATGCCCTTGTTTGTTCACATAAAGTAGGCTATCATTGGTGTGTAACTATTAAAAATTGAGTGTGCTTTATTTTTTCTGTCTCGGAATTTCTCGATATGACCCTAGAGGCTAAAACAGAACTGCCAAGTGTCACGGCTTGTGTGTGATTCTCAAAAAATCTCTGTGGCTTACCAATCTTAAAACGGAAGGGTTTATTCAGTTTTGATACGTAAAAGTGGTACAATGGTACTTACTCGAAAAATTCTGGTAAAACTTGAGTTGTTCTCATGGTATAGTATTGGTGGCACTATGTAGAAAGGCAGGGAAGGCCCTTGCTGGGGAAGCTTACCCCTCACCCCGTGAGGAAAACTTTATCATTTCGCAGGGGAACCGTAAGGGGCACGATATTCCAAAAAAAGTATTTAACCCTAGACGGAGACCAGTCACTCCGACATTTTACTTGTTTTTGCTCTGGAAAAAATCTTCAAATTTCCCACATTTTTAAATGAACTTCAATAAAAGCCCAATTTTTGGATTTTTTTTTTCGAATTTTCTCCGATAAAAGCCCAAAATTTTCTGCATGCTTCGGGTGGCAAAAAGTTTGGATTCATCGTCCTTTGCGCAACTCGTCAACTTTGTCATAGCTTCGAGTTGCTATCTCCCGTTGAGGAGCATTCCCCCTCCTCGTAGGCAAATCCTGGTGCCAACCAGCCCATGAGGTTATCGTATTTTTAACTCAATTTAGTGAACTTGAAGCAAGTACACACAACATCGTAGCCACAAATTGATCAACACTGTTTTACTTTTTCTACAGTTTAAAACCATTTTTCTTCTCCAAAATCTCATACTTTGGTTATATAAATGCATCACATACATTGTTTATTGCGAATTTTCCATTCGCCATAGGAAACTCATATCTATACCTATTCCTAGTCCGTAATAGCTCCATGCATGGTCAACAGTGAAATGAAAACAAAGAAAACAATCGGCTTATCAACTTAAAGGGATGAAATCACTCCTACTATACGTGTTTCAACTTCACTTACGGTGCAAATAATGTAACCTAACTTTCTTTGCTAATTTTTGACGAGAAACATCGGACTAGAATGAAAACTTCACTACAAAGCAAAATAGTTCCTGTTAACATACAACGAGAATGTTTAAAACCTTCCCTTAAGGTCTTTTAGAAATCCACATAACAAATCTTACGATGTAAGATAAGCAGGAAATACAGTACCCGTACAACTCTCGCATTTTTCGTTTTAGAGTTCATTTCTGGCCATCTACTGTAGGCAGCTAAACGTTTGGAAATTTTCTCACTTTAACCCCAAATTGGGTTGGGCTTAATTTTGTTGTGTGCATCTGCACATGAACTCAAGAAATTTGAACAACTGTGACTCGAAGGTATGCTACAGGCATGCAATGCTTGATACCAAAGCAATTTAAAAAGAAAAAAATTAACTGACCAGCTGACCGCGTGGGGGGGGGGGGAATTGTGGAGATTTATTTTTAAATCCGGGGCGACGGAACAAGCCAGCGGCGGGCGCTCCCTCCGACGATGTGGGGTCCTTAGGGCTCCCGGTGGGGTTTAGGGGCAACGCTCCGGTGTGGGTCAATGGGGGATTCCCAGAAACTGTGGTATTAGTAAAATTGTGAACATTAGAGTGAAGCCTTTAACTACTTCCCAAAGGACATTGGAAGCGCAGGTAAACAGACCACAGAAATGATATTCCAACCATTTCCTCTTCTTACCGATGTCGAGGGATAACCCCCTAGAAAGAGTCTGGGGGTAAGCCCCCGGCAGCCCTGGGGTACTTATAAAATTCTGAGCATTAGAATGAAAAGTTTAACCATTACCAAGGGAGTTGCTAGAGATGCGTACTAAACAGACCACGAAATGAATGTTTTACCATTCCACTTGCTGACTTAAGTCTTACGGAAAGCCAGTCAAGTTAATGATCCAACGGGCTCCTGGGTACTGATGTATATAGGGTTACTTGTCGAGAAACATTTTTTTTTCGGAAGAATACTTCAAGGAACAGAACGAATGTCTGATACTCAGAGAAGGCGCGTGGAATTCATCTGTGAGGGCAACAGAATTCTATCAAAGGGAAGGGTCCCAATTGAAATAACCCAACGGTGATCAGACGGCGTAGCGGGAACTCGGTGAGCTCTCCTGGGAGATTTGATCATTTGACTACCTGAAAATGGATGTACCCTAAAAGACCTTAAAATTGGACACTGACTATATCATTTTTTGTAAATGCAATTGTATCAACTCTCGGTCAATTTGATTTGCAAGGTGATTTTGGGTTGGAAAGGGGGACGCTGTTATATAGGAGTTGCACTGAAACAAAAATACTGCTCAAGCTGTCTGAAAGGATGAAGCAATGATACGAAAGAGAAGAACACTCCAGTCCATGCCCTTCAAACCCCGTAGCAATACTCTTCCTAACTCGTGATATCTCATATTAAACCAATCGGTTACAATCTGAGCCGTAAAACCTCATTTAACTGACTGACTGACTGACTGACTGACTGACTGACTGACTCATATTAAAGTATTTATTTGTGTCAAAAATATCTTCAGTTCTCATCAAGGTCACAGAATGTTATGTAAAATGAGCACATTGCCTCAGATTTCTTTTGGTTTTTTTTTATAATTGAATGTCCTGTTTGTCCTTGAAATTTGATACCGTTGGAATGTTTGAATATGTTTCCATGTAGACTTAGCAAAAATCTACACCATATGTAGGGCATAACAACAAAGCTACTAGATATTCCCTTAAATAGCGGCGTCAATATCATAGAGAAATTCAATTCTATGTCAAATTAATATGCCACGATGACATCATAGATTTCCCATAATGCACTTTACCTTGAGGAAAAATTATATTTCTTTGAAAATTTGTATCTTCCAAATGCTACAAGCTATTGAGATGCGGTTTCCACCACACAGAGAGAAAAATTTTCTGCATTTTTTGAACTCATTGAATTTTCTCTGGCAAATCCCTTTAAAGACAACGCACAATGTTTTACTTCATCCCGCAGTATCAAAGTTAGCCAAGTTACGTTTAAATGCCTTCCTTTTTCCTGTTTAATGTCTATAGTCCCCCGTCTCATTAGTCCCCCGTCTCATAGGTCCCCCATGTCATAACCCTAACCCTAACCCCAGTGAGAAGAGTCTCAAGAAACACATTTGAATGGTGTCAAGAAATTTTAAGTTCAGACTGTATGACCATTGAAACGATGGGGGGGGGGGGGGGGGGGGGGCTACAGTTGTGTACCAAGGGAAGGGGGTAGGTCCTGGGAACAGGAGGGGGTTATCGTGTCCAGCTCAAAAATCACTTGACTATGAGAGTTTATTAAACATACAAGTTGTGATAGCACTATATTGCGACCTTGCATAAACAAAATCTTCCCTATAAGGGGTGATTGCAATCTTTCATACGCCACAGAGTGATATGATACAGTTTAAGATACGGACATGCAATTCAAGTACGGCGAGCGCTAACAACAAGCAGGCGACAGCCATCTACTAAGCATTTAGCGTAGCCAGCCTGGGAACTGTAGGCCTAGGCGGAATTTCCGGGGGTAGCGGGGACTATATCACATCTCTTTTCCGAGATACCCATGCCGACTTCTACACATACTGACTTCCTCTTTTTCACACAGTAAATTTACTGCATGCCCTCTGCCCCCTCCCCCAATCACCCAACCCCGCCCACTTTCGCACAAATCCCCGCTGCTGTCATGTACTGGCCCTGAGTGGACACTAGAGGAGCAGTTATATTTTTGGAGGCGAGACAACACACGCCGTGGGATTGATGCTTTGAACGATTACAATCATTACAATTTTAGACTCAATTCATTAAGTGCAAGAGATCCGTTAGGAGACAGTGACCCCTGCTCCCCTCTTGTTGCGGACACCCCTCAACGCAAGTTACGTGCACCTATGTATAGCTTAGATCCACAATTCATTAACCAAACGCCCACAACCAGCACAGTTTAAAGCAAGTCTTTGACAAAGAATTTAGTAGTAGTCAGGCTTAATAGATAATTTACAACTTACTATGTCTGCAACATGCGTTTTTTCCAATGTTTGGGAAAAGGAAAATCAGTGTTATGACAGCCTGGAGGAGTATCTTGTGGCTCCGTCTGTACTTCTTCATTATCTTCGTTGAGGGTATGTAAATGTAAGGCTTCCATTACAAAAATGTCCCCCGTTGCCTATCAGTAAAGGCCAGCGCCTCGGAAAAACAATATGGAGACTTACGTTGACAAAGCATGACATATTTGCTAAAGCAATGCCATATAGATTCAGTTCACAATGGCGTGAAACTAGCCTATGAGCGGCCTGCGCAAAACGACCTTTGTATATCTACTGTTGTCTGTGTAACATGTAGTAAACACATGACAAGCTGAAGGCCTTCTCTTGCATATAGACTACAGAACCGTCCGATCCCGTAAAACGAATACGTTTGCAAAGATACAGTTATTTAAAAAAAAAAAAAACTTCGATGATTCTCGGTTCTGCTCATTTACCAAAGCGTTATTTTTTACCTGCAGATTGAAAATACGTACACTTCCTCGTTGGCACGGATCAATAATACAGGCTAGCCTATTGTAGACTGTTGTAATGCATTGCACTGTGTCAGCATTGCACGATAGGGACTTCCCCTTTCATTTTTATAATTATTGTCGGAAGAGGGCTGTAGTAGTCAGGGTAACCCTACCTCGAGGTAACGTGTTTACTTTTGCTATCTGTAGCATATGGATCGATCTGATAGCCGACTTTAATCGGGGCCGTAGAGAGTGAGGGGGGGGGGTGGGGAGTGTCACACCCCCAATATTTGGTCGCCGTCGGCAAATTTTCGGTCTTTCGCAAAAAGGGGAGATGGGAAGGAAAAGAGAAGAGGAGGAAAAGAAGAGGGAAGAAGGGAAAGGAAAAGGGAAGGAAGGGAGTGAAAGGGAAGACGGAGAATGAAAAAAAAAAAAAAAACAGGGAAAGAAAAAAAAAAAAAAAAACAAGAGGGCAATCCACGGAGTTGCTTATCTCGCTAGCACTGAGCCATGTAACTCGAGGACGCACGTCAATGTGGAATCCAAAGATATGATAAGTATAGATACCAAACCCCTCAACCCATACTGTTACAGAAGTTGACTCCTCACACAGACGCAAGTATCGGGGCCAAAGTGTTGATTTGACATATACCCTTTTCTATTCGGTGATGTGCGTATAATAATATGCCATTGTTAGAATAGTGTGGCTTGCGTGAGCATTGTATACTCACCGAGTACAATTCTCTGTGCTTTTTATCCGGTATACTTGCCGAACACTTCTGCGTGCTCAGAAAACGAATGTGCTAGTTCCTTTCCGTTGAGAGTGCGTGAGAAATTAAACAGGCATATGAAAGTGCGTAATTTGAAGTAGCACACGTCAATTATATTTAAGATAAATGCATAAAAGAATTGTATTCTTCATGAATATCCTACGCGGAGGCACATCAAGCTAGTGTTGTAATTTTGCATTTGATTAATTAGGCTAATAGTTCTTAGTTTCGTACGCATATCGCTGAACAGAACGAAGCAAAGCACACTTCCGCCATGCCCGATTTTTGCGTCCCCATGAGGAGTCACTTTCCATTTCAATGTCAGGAAAAGTTAAATATCTTTGCTTGCAATATCTTTAGTAACAATACTTAACAAATATCAACTTTAATCCCCAGTGAACACCATACATATGGTAAAACCATTGACGTTTACTACTGGGTTCTATGAGACATACGTTATTCGGTAATGGGGAGGGCGACCAATTCATTTGTACATGTTGCGCATGAAACGTTTGACATCCATTATGGCTGACGCTGTCATGTTGTCAGTGGAGAACCTCAAGGACGGATTCCCGCGCAAGGGATTGCCAGTCAGTGAAGGGCAAAACTCACAGCAGTACGTAAGCTTATTTGCAGTACACAGGCACGGCCTAACCATAGATACTACTGTGACACAATGGATGTGCACTCTTCAAATCCAAAGAGACGCACTATCTTGCCTTTCAAAACCAGAGACGTGCAATCACCAGAATGACCGCTTTGGAGGCTTCTGCTCGCTTGTTGTTTTTCCTACACGCGCCTTTTTGCTGTTGTGCAAAAGGACTTTCTCAGTGCGCTATGCAGGGAATCTGTGCACTTGGGCGCGTTAGTATGCACATCATTTGAATAGACAGCCAGTATACTAGTAACAAGCGCGTCTACACTCTGTCATTTACGTTTCCATCATCAATGTCAAGCAGGCATTGCGTATCGAGACGGTATTCACAGTACGGCCCACGCCATTCACTAAAGGTGCGT
>WURT03053337.1:3854-14166 GCA_009936505.3 Holothuria glaberrima
CGAAATTTCCACCTATGCTGCGAACCACGAATGGTACACGACGGAACTATAGTAACAACAAAATTGTGGTCTATATATATTACAATGTTAGGACGTTTGGAACTCAAAATTTTTAGCCTCAGCCTCATCGGTCGCTCCTCTGAAAAATTACCAGATTCTTGCTGCCTGCCATAAAAACACACCCGATGCTCTTTTGTATAGCCTCCCTCCCCCCAAGCTGGACCCATCAATCCTTCCCTGATGGCTAAAAAGCCTGTAGCCTGAGTGGGAAGGAAGAGGGCTGGCCGCACCGTCTAAAAAATTTCGCCCACAGAATATTTTTAATTACTATTGCTTTAGCACATTTTAACACATCTCGCCCCTGAAAAACTTGCCATCATGGAAGCTATCTACCCCCTTCCCCTGGCCCTTCAGCATCTTTTCTGGCTATGGGCCTGGATGGCTTATACCATGTTTTTACAATGTAGGCTCAAGTAAATGTGGCATGTGGCTTCAAATATTTTAGAGCCCCATCCTGGGATAAGTTGGCATATCCAGTCTGTTGTGGGAGGAGGCATATGGAATTGCAATCTATCTTTTGTGAAATGGGGGCTGAAGAAGACATTTACAATTTCACAGCTAAAAATGAGAGAAAAGCAAGACCTCAAATGTTATCGAGATGTTTATTCTTATCAGTTATGCCACCCATGACCCTACAGCCCTTTAAATATAAATCTTATTTACAAATTACCTTGGTCTTAGGTGAAAATGCAATATTATTACCATGAAGGGATGGACAAAACACTGTTGAAGTGATAGCAAGAAACATTTCACAGTAATGAAAAAGAGATGGAAATACAGACAGCTATTGACAAAGGAGGATTACCCTAACAAGTATCTTAGATATGCCATTGTTCTATATCAGAAAGGAGCTGCTTCCACCATGTTAAATGTTACCACCTTACCACACCTCCAAAAGCGTACAAGGTAAGATTTGTTTCAAAAAAAAAAAAAAAAAATTAAAAATCACCAGATTTGTAAATAACATTCCACCCACTTTTCAATGTAAATTTTAATGGCAGATGAGATAATTTGAATTCAAAGAGAAATATTAATGCCTGAAGTAAAATTCAAATCTAACTTATTAAAAGAGAAGGGGGGGGGGGGGGTTAGGGGAGAAGAAAATTTGTGACACCAAGGAATGTTGCTTGTAATTGCAGTCACACTGTGATATACACAGAATGGAACTCCATCACATGCTTGAAGAAAGAAAAATGTGAAATGTAAGAAATGAGTATAAACCAAAAATTTTTGAAGAAAAGTAAAATAAAAAGACTTAGATAAGCAAATATCACTAACTAAACCTTACATCATTATCCCTTTCTTACATGAAATGTTACTTCTAGAGCACACAAGTTTTTGAAGCAATGGGTTACTTTTGTTTTCTTCCCACTGCTGTAACATTTTACACTTATCATGATAAGGTTTTCCATGTTCTTGATACCGACACAATTAACTTTGAGACTATAGAATAAGATCATCAGATAAGGTTGTGATAATTGTTTACACATATGGTCTGGTCTCACAGAAGGCCACAGCTCCAAACAAATTTATCTTAAATGCAGTGTTCACAATAGACAGCAGGACTGCAGGATTCTCATACATTTCTTCAAAATCCCACAACTTTCAAAACCACATAAGGAAATACTCTATGCCTACTGGGAAAAAGTAAAACTTTTTAATCCCCCATTGAATTAAAGTCCTCCCTAAAGTATACATGTTTTCTATTTTTGTTTGTTTGTTTGTTTTTTTTTTTTGGGGGGGGGGGGGATTTTCCCTCAAGTTTTGAGACCTAATGTCAACACTGCTAATGTTTTCTGAGTTTGGTCACCTGAACAGTCAGGGTATGACTTAAAATCATGCAGCACAAGTTTCCAGAGCAGGCATATTTAACAAAAACCATGCAAGCTGTTAACAATAATGACCAACAAATGTATTGCAGTTCTTTCCATCATGAAGCCAACTTTTAAGTAACCCTGAAAATCCAGCTTCTAACTGTAACCTTAATTGGGTCAAAGTCTGTGAAAAAAAGCAATGGTTCAAAGCCTTGCCACAAAAGGAAGAAGTACCCCTTCCCCCATGAAAAACTGAAATATTAAAATTTAAAGAACTATCAAAACTGAAAGTGAGGCACATAGGAAAGTGATAATAACTTTACTCATCAATGAAGATCACATGCAATAGGCTGCATAACTTGAAATCAATTTAAACATTTTCATTCTTTTTTGTTAATTGTCAAAATATTGGTACATTTTTTTCTCTGCAGATGAGGGTGCATACAGACCTGTACACCAAGAGGAACAAGTCTCTGATGAAATGCTTAAGATGCAGTCTTTTACGGTGTACCTAAATAAAGTCCATATTTTTCAATTAAGGATTGCAAACAATTTTTTCCTAGTCAATTTATTGAAAATATGACCAACTAGGCTTCCCTCCATCCAACCATGTGGGCTATATAATGTTACTTATGTCAAATAAAGCTCATTTTGTTCATTAACAAAATCTTAAATCACTGTATTTGATTTTTCATTGCTTCCTGTCATAAATCAATTTGAACTTTCATTTTTGAAGTAATGAGCATTGACATGAGATGTAAAAATACAGACCTAGTTGTCATCTATGACCAGACTTAATATGACACTTCAGCCACTCTGTACAATTCTCTAATTTCACTTTCTATTTAACCAATGCTAAGGCAAAGAGCATTTCACTGCAGCTGGTTAGGCCATTTTGTTACAGTACGCTATTAAAGTTGAGAGTGAAAGGCTGACTCACACAAATGACATGCACAATGGATTTGATTGCATTACAAGATAAGTACCAAGCTACATCCCTGGTACCAATTTTAGTGGAGAGGTTAGTCACAAGGTACCGTAGCTAGACAATAATTATCGGTTCCGATTATTTACAAAATGTGAGGCGAATGGTTTGTCTGACATGGGTAGCTTATCCCACAAAGTACAAACACACATTAAATAATCAGTAATTTGTAATTCATTCATTAAATTTCATACAATAATATTACTACAATATTTGAACTCTTATTGCCATGTCCAGGACTATCAAAATGGACATGAAATTCTGTATTTAGTTTTCTGGAATTTATTTTCAAAAAACTTAAATTATCCAGTAGAAAATCCAAACCATATCACAGATTGCTGCTGACTGTACAGTCCCATGATTCAGTTTATATTCCTTGTGCAAATTGATGGATTTCTGATAACCCTCCAGTGACAGTTTGGAGGTTTTGTGAGAGGTTCGTCCAGCCGGTAGCATTGATGGAGGAATACAGTCAGTAAAGGCCAGGATGGTTGAGGTTCTATGCAAGCCTAATTGACTGGATTATCTGGAATATCGCTGCAAGACAGTAATACATCAAATAAATTTTTTTTTACTGGAGCATATTATTAATGTTATATTGAGAGACACAAGGATGGATTCTGGATTCTTCAATATTGAAGACTGGATTTACTCTTCTCTATGCTATTAATTTACAAGATCCAGGTTTTATTTCTTTTTCCACTTTTTAACATTTAAGTTTTAACTTGTGTTTCCATCAATCATTTGCAACCATGGGCAGCAATTTGTTTTTAATATTGAGGAGGTGGGGGGGGGGGCATGACCCCATTTTCAAGTAACTGACTGTGTGAAAAATCAAAGTCAATGGGAAATTCCTCAAATACTGGAGGGACACGTCTCCCTGTCCCCCCTCCGGGATTGCCGCCCATGTTTGCAACCATCATAGCTACCAAACCTTATTTTGCAGTGCGCAGTAATTGTTCTCTAGGAAAAGTTTTCCTCACCTGGATTGCATAAAACTAGAAGAATATTCCAAAAGAATGCTTTTGATGACTTGAGAGTTAAGGGTGAGTCACACTTCAGTGATTTTCAATCCAAAATCTGATCTAAATTTTTCTGAATCAGACCAATAGTTTTTATTCAGACTTTGTTCTAAGGATGGTCATGCTATATTGATAACTGATCCAAGTTTCTTTCAGGATAAACTGTTCTGCTGCCATTATATAACTTATATCGCTCCACAGAGCAATATTTGTTTGAAAATCAATCCAATTTTTGTACATGTGTGCAATTAATGCTGCCTATTGATGTGATGTCAAGAAATAATTAGTTTACACTTCATTTTCCTAGTCCTCTGATACAATTGATATATTTACACAGGTTGGCAAGTTTTTGGCTCTTTCTGACCAGGGATGGAAAAGATTTTAACTAGAACTCACAAAAATCAGACTGTAATCCTATCTGAAATCACTGTACTGTGATCTGTGCTTTAGTCAAGCTACTATCAGAAAAGGCTCTGACTACTTCAGTCCTCTGACTTTAAGTCCTGAAGAAGTTGAAGCCACTTCTGACAACAGCTTTACTTCAGGTCATCTGATGCAGAACTTGTTGAAATTCTTATTTTTTTTTTTTTGTTTCCATTTAGTAAGTGATGCAAATGTCACCTTTGTAAATTTGACAGTAAATATGTCACAAAAATCAACATGTAATGACCAATTATTGTGGGGTTAGTTAGATGAGGTTCTACCGCTCAGTTTGTAACCAACTGGTTTACGTCAGGCTGGACACGTCCTTTTTTCCAGTTGTGGCTCACTGGCTTGTTTTCCCTACTCCACTGCTTATGCTGACTACTAAGCACAATAACAGTTGATTCTATTTTTTAAGTCTTTGGTATGACCCGGACAGGATTCGAACCCCTGACCTTCTGGCTGCAAGTCGGATGCTCTAACCACTTGATCATGCAGAGGGTAAATAATTCTGTGGACAACTCAGGGTAGGCGGCACAGTGGTTTTAGTGGGATGGGGTAAGGGACTCAAATATGTAAACTTCAAGATCTTTTAACCTACATACCTGATCCACAAACTACAAACATGAATAAAGCAAGGAGCCAAGGACCAACTGGATACTTTTCTTCTTTTGCTCTCTGAAAAAAAGAAAAAATGAAACGGTTTAAAAGAGTTAAAAGAATGCACTCAAAACAGTTGGCAGTAGAGCTGGACCAATTATTGATATTAATTCGTAGAATCATTACATTATCGACCAATGCTCTTCACATTCTTCCTATATTAGTACGGGTAACATTCACTTAAATGCTGATATCACCCAGCTGGTATTACTTGGCCTATACTTCATTTCAATGTTAGCTTCTCTTCTGATGTCTATCGGAGGGTCCCAAACTTTTACTCACTTACCAGAACCTACACTTTGTGATAATGCAAAATAATCAACTGTACACTACATATCAGTACTGAAACAGTGCTGGTTAATATTAAAACTCCAAATCTGATTTGATTTTTTGAAATATTGCAGGAAATTTAACATGGAAATCAGGGAAAGTAGCCTTTGCAGTGTTTGAAGAGGAATGTTTGAACAAGGAGGCAGAAACTTTTGAAAAACTACAAAGCTCATATGAGTTTATGTGTATGTTGTAGTACTTAATGCATTAGTTTTGCAAATCTAAGACACTATTCCACCCCTTTTTTGTAAACTTTGGATTGGTAATGGGTCAAATCTGAAGGAAAATATGTGACTTTGAAACCAGGAAGTATCAAGACAACAGCATTTGCATCTTTCAGGTAAAATCTCCAAATAAAGACCCTCTGTTGTGTAAAGAAAGTTTCCTGAATTAGTCTAAAGCCAACCTTATACCTATGATGCCTTGCACAGTATAATCCACCACAGTACATGAAACATATGAAACTTTCACTTGATGCACCTTACTAAAAATGTTTTGTTTACATGAATTGAAATGAATGTGCACATGGTCAGCGGGGCCTATAAAGAGAACGAACAGATACGTAGAACACAATTTTTAAAATAGCAAATACTTGATTGCTTAATTGCTGGTTGCCATAGCAACCACTGGAAGGCTGGAATCCTGAAATTTTTTTTTCAAAATATTCCTTCATGTGCCAGCTTTATAAAAAAAATAGTTATGTGCACTTTCAAAGCTTACCTGTGAAGTTATCTCTTAGAATGCAGTATGGTCACTACATGTATTTAACTTTTCTGAAAATTAATCTAGGCCTCAAAGGGTTTTTATACAGTACTTTCTTTTTTACACTTATATCATGAAAAGAAATGACCTAAAAATGCACAAATATAGCTAAATGTTATTACTTGTTTTTTCAACCTTGAATCTAAGGATACTTGTATCAATGATATATCCTGAGGGATTTATTTTAGAAGTGAAAATTGTTTCCTTGGAAAAATGTCAAATATCATTCACCAAATTGTACAGTAAACTATCTGATGAGTAGACATTTAAGAGAGAATTTACAATGGTTAGCAACAGAAAGGCTAACACTGCAACATCCCACACCACTGGTTTTTGCATGGGAATAAATTTTTCAGAAACTGTTAAATTTTGAAGGTGTACATATCTTGAGAACGGTAAAAGATGTTTAAATAACTCCAATGAATCTCTCCTCAAGGAATTTTGTTCTTTACATGCTAAGTAGAAACTGTTCTCTTTGGTAGCAAGTCACTATGACTTTACGACTGTACTTGTATTATCTGCTGATGAAACTTTACTGATCATGGCAAATGTCTTCAAAAAAGTGTGATAAATTGAAGCCTCAAACTCTGATCATGCCCTGTGTTACTGAACACTCGGCACAAGGGTTGCAGAAGAGGGCAGCACTGTTCAAGGGCTACTGTTGGCTAACAGGTTCCAAAAGCTACAGTATCAGGATATGCAGTCAAGAGCTTGCTTTAATGAGGCAAAAGGAAACTCAGTCAGGAATTTAAGTTGTATTTTATTTAGGCTACTGGGATAGTCTACACTGTCTGACTTCAAATTTTCTGAATAGATACTTTGGAATATGCAGGACTGGGTAGCCCTGCAGCCTATCAATCCTGTTTGTAAACTAAGTCACTTTTTTGCTGAAAATGGGTGTTTATGTACAGAAATTGATGTG
This sequence comes from Holothuria glaberrima, assembly GCA_009936505.3. NCBI lineage: Eukaryota > Metazoa > Echinodermata > Holothuroidea > Aspidochirotida > Holothuriidae > Holothuria > Holothuria glaberrima. Next base: position 10,833 of record WURT03053337.1, read on the forward strand.
TTCAGTATGCAACTTACCCTAGTACACACTTCAAGTTTACACACATAAATGACAATGAAGAAAATCAAGAAGAATGTTTGAAACGTACGACTGAAATACTACGAATTTTCAGAAACTTTATTGGTCACCCTCAAAAAATTCACACTTGTCATGAAACACATGTGCACTAAATACTTTATCACTGGAATTAAAGACTCTTGGCTGTCAATAATTGTATCACAACCGCTTAAATATATTGCCCAGTAGACAGGATATCAATCTGTAAGTTATCGGTGTCAAAGAATTAAAACATCCAAGTATGAACAGGAAACTGAAAAACAAGAAAGGTCCAAAAGTTTGAAATGAAATCAGCTACTTTTTCATGCCGTAAAATTTACTGTATGACTAAGGAACTTTGTTTACATCAGTATGCTTATAAGCTTTATTATTACATGACAGAATGTTTACATTGGCAATGGCTATGTGTATGTATAGGAACTACTGTAATTAAATGTTCCATGTGACGTCACAATATTACGCACACAGCATTCTGATATCAACAAATATTTTTAATGCAACAGTAAATTTAAATGAAGTGGCAAAGTTGATAATTTTATTTCAAATTTTTCGAACTTTTCAGAGGTTTAAAGGGATGACAAACAACTACAATATTAGTGTAAGATATGAAAAGGAATTGATATGGCAGTAAATTAGGACTTTAGGTCCTAGCTTTGCTGTAAGAAGAAAATCAATTTCGACCAGCACTCTGCTGGTCGAAGACCCCATGTTTTCAATTGAGCGTAGTACAGACAGTGTATAGGGAGCTATTCCGTGACCAGCCATACACAGGCCTTTACTGAGGACTAGGGTTATGGATACCCTAGGGTATATGTACAGCGATATATATATATAGACAGGCAATGGAATTAGAATGTATGTAAAATTAGTCTGTAGGCTGCTTACAATATTTAAAATCGTTGGCCTACAGCTCGGCTCGCAGTGCTATAGGTTTGGGCATAGACTCACAACACAGTTACAGTGCATTGCGTTCGTATTCTTGCAGTGAACCGCGTGCGAATCCCACTGACTAGGCTACCCTTTCTTTTCACACTTGTTACGCTTCTTCCTCGCTGTTTTTGGAACTTGACTTGTCACTGAACTTTTAATTTGGAGTTGTAAGTTTTAAGTTGCAACGCCTACGTCACTTCCGGACACTGATTCTAAATTAGTACCGACAACATATTTAGGGGTACATGGGGCGTAGGCCAAGCCTATTTCTTGGCCATTACAACCCAACATTCGCCTCAGGCCAGCGATGCTAAGGTTAGGCTAGTTGTTACTTTGTTAGGCTACTAAGTTGCAAGAGCTACAAGTAGAACGAAGGGTCAACAAGATTCAGGACAAGTCAATATACAAACCAATGTCTTTGGAACATTTCCACGCTTTTCAATATTCTTCACAGCCTTCTCATTTGCTCGCCTTATCTTCTGTGGGGCTGCCATACTTTTTATATTGTCTTTGAAATAAAGTATTTCGGACAAATTACTTCTCCCTGCCAAGCAGTACCAGCTGTTTGGGTTACGTACGTACACGTCACGTATTCGAATCGCATTTAAATACATACGAGCTATGGTGCACACAATGGTGCACATAATACGCACACAGCTAAGCACAGCACAAACAGTGCGTGTGTATGTGTGGCGTCGTTTCACCACACTCATTCACCCACATGTACACGTCAAATTTAAAACCGTACAATTTTGAAAGAGCCATAATGATCGATTGGTAATGATATAGTTGTTCATGCTGCTAAGAGAATCATCATAGAATCACACCCCTTTTCAGAATTTCAGTTGAAGTCTGACATATGGTTTGAAATTCATGTTATGTTAGAGAAAGTTTCACGCACAAAATGTATTCTGTAGAAATGAATGCGGTTTATATATGGCTAATCAAAACCATTGCAATTTGATCAGTTGTCGTTGTCGATAATGGTGCTTCTACTCCATACTCCAAATACTTCGACCTTGGTGTTTTACGCAGTCACTGGTTGTACGGAAATGTGGGAGCGTAGAAGAGACATGTTCAGGGATAAGAATATGCAGTTTCCCCAAGTTGAATTGGTACCTGGCCGGAATGATCCTACGTTCAAGCAGGCAATTTTCAATCATGTTACAATATTGTTAATTTGTGGGGAAAATCCTCTTTAACTTTTATAATATAAGATGTAAAAGAATATGTGCGTGCAGTGTAAAATGTTCTCTTCTTTTGGGGGTGGGGTCAGAGGCGTATCGAGTACTATTTATGAAGGTGGGGCAAAATATGCCCCGACACTATCTAAGCGGAGCGTCACCATGAGTTGGCGCGGAGTGTACCGAGAAAATTTTGACAAAATGGACCCAGATTGCAGGAAATGGCACTTTCTAGGTATTTTAAGTTGCATGATTCCAAATTTTGATAACTCATGTTTTAGAAATTTGCAAGTGAAAAATTTTCTACTATAGATTACATTTATGCAGGGTCGGACTAAGCGTGTGGGGCCCGGGGCACGCAATTGTGTGGAGGGCCCTATGGTACAGCTTAGGAACACTTAACACAGTACCGGAACACCCAAGATATATATTATTCCAAAATGTGGGGGGGGGGCGGGGTACGTGCCCCTGTTGCCCTGCCCTTAATTCGCTAGTGCATTTACGAGAGAATAATTTTATTTTTAAATTGCTTCATGAGTTCTTTTTTAGTGTTGTTTCAAACACTAAAAACAGCGTGGGAAGCTGTTTTTCGAATGGGGTCTGGGGGTTGAACGTTTTTTCGAACCGCCGTCCAGGGGGAGGGGTCTAAGGGGCCCTTTGGAAAAATTTTGAATATTTGAGGGCTCTTAGACGCAATGTGGTGAAATATTTTGCAAATTTTAAGGATCTTTTTTTTGCTCTTTTCATTTTTGATCACGCTCCCGCTATACATGTAGGTGGACAAGATGACCAACTTTTTCCATCTTGTTTCTTCAGTTCAATCAACTTGGAGAGAACGCAAAAAATTAAAAAGGGTTACTTATTTGTTCCATAAATTAAAGAGGTCAAACACTTGTAAGCTATACAACTATCAATTGTCAAATTGTTAAAAGTGTACAGTAACATATCGTTATCACTGACAATGCTCAGAACATATGATAATGGACCGAAAAATAATAAAAAAACAGGGAACAATTGTGAATTGTCCTTCCAAAATGAAGACGTTATTAGGCTTGAATATGCAAGCAAGAAGACGCAACATAGCCTCGCGATATTATACCTTTAAAGCACAGCGGCGCCGGCAGAGGATGGTGATGGGGGAACTACAGAAGATGATGTCTTAA
>WURT03053348.1:0-14166 GCA_009936505.3 Holothuria glaberrima
GCTATGCTGAACAAGTAAATTTTGGTCCCCAGAAAATTTCCAAGTGTATCCACCGGGATTTGATCCGGGGACCTCTAATGTGCAAGGCAGTACACTCAACCACCAAGCCAACTCCACCACTTGTACTAGGTACTCGCCTCCTCGAATAAAAACACTTGACTGGAACCCTGGTACTACCTTCTCGCATTCTAAAACTCTATATTCAAGCCCTGGTACTTAGTACTCGGAACCATAAGCACTGAAGCACTTGAAATAAATTTGCCGAATTAAATTTGCCGAATTCTTCACATCTATATCATTTAAGTATGCTGTTAGTAACATTCGCTTACTTTACTGGATACCACCAAGGCTACTAGCTTGGATAAGATAAGCGTCTGTTTTGTCATAATATCTGCTGACTAAGGTAATTTCAAACAGTGTCGTTCGAATTTCAAATAATAGTGTGAGATACTCTATCTCAGTAGTACGCACAAAAGTTCTTAGTAAAAAATGGGACGAAAATTACTGCTTTTGGACGATTTCGTCCAACATCTTCCCAAATCTCCCTGCCATTAAAATCGTCAAGGACAATTATACATTCCAGTATCGCTGCCTGGGCTATTCCATTATATCCATATTCCATATATCGTCCGATTTGAATTTCGTCTGGTTTATCTAAGTACCATGATAAGCATGTTCATAGCGCCTAAACAAAGTCCTTAATTCGGATGGGCCCATACGTATATCACAGTGTGAGTTTAGAGAGGGGCTTAGAGAGAGGTCTTCTTGTGAGATAGATTTGCTGAAGATTGTCAAAGACTGGAATAAGTCTGATGACAGCAAGTACATTACAGATCAGTATTCTTAGAGCTATGAAAAGCCTTTGACCTTCTTTACCGTTTTTTCATAAAGTATCGATGTACTGTCTTTAAGAGGAATCTGTGGCATGGTTTAAATAGTTATGAAGGTGAACTTCGAAGTAGAAGGGTGTCTTGTATTTAACAAAAGAATCGTATTGTTCTTTCTGAGTTCATAGTTGATTTGCGGTCACCGGAGTGTATCACTCACGGCGCATTGGCACCAACCTTATTTACAAAATTTTGATTTTTTTCTGCTTCTCCTGACTTTAACATCTTTCAAATACACACTAATTTTCTAACAGAAGTTCTCAACGGTTCGAGGCATACGATGTGTTTCATTAAATTACTCATGTGTCGTCTGTCGGAGAAAAAGTATACGGTCCACAAGAGTGCATTCGCTGAGTGGCTCGATAATAACACCATACCACATTATCGGGATTTCCCCACGTGGAATCCTATTGTCCGTTTAGATGGTTTGTCCCCTAGCAACAACATGCTTTAGGCGCAATGGAGCTGTCCAGTAGGGAATGGTTGGGGAGCACCTTTGTATGGTGTTTAAGTCGTTATTACCGTACAATGAGAAAATTCTCAGTCATTTTAGGTTCATTTTTATTTCCGCTCATCTCCACTCTCTCTCTCTTCTTCTTCTTGATTTTTTGTCTTCGTGAATTTTAATTCCATGATTTTTTTTTTGGGGGGGGGGGGGCACGACTAAATAATAGGAAAATGGCATTTCATTGCAATCCCGAGACAAAAATTGTCACCCATATTTAAGTTCCTTTCTACTTTTCCTGGTCCCCTTTTTGTTATTTTTTTTTTGTGTGTGTTTTTTGTTTTTGCTTTTGCTTTTTAGTTTTAATCTCGTGGGCTTTTTTAAGAGAGGGGTCGCCCCACGCGTCTGGAGAACTAGAAAAATTACTTCTGATTCCCATACCGAGACTATGTTTCTTAATGTATAGTATGAGTTAAAGTATGCGGAATGAGGTGTCCAGTTCCCTGGTTAGTTGAAGTGAGAATAAGTCTTGTCCACACAAACAAGAAAAAACAGCTAATTTTCTAGTGCCATTTTTACAAGTAATTCATATTGAGATTCGTTGTCAGTTTTCGATCCGGGACTTTGCCTTCATCACTGACCGGAAAAGTTAAAAAAAAGTGAAACATGTAGGAAAGTTATGTTTTACAAATGTTTCCGAAACTAAGGTGCAAGAACTCTTTGCTTAGTGTGGCCTTAATGTTAATGTTAATGTTTGCTTCCATGCTTCTCAAAGCACTTACTGAAGCCAGGTCATAATACATTAAAATTCAGTTGGACTTGCAAAGTATTCTCTTTTGTCATGATGACTTGTTATTACCTTGTAACTTCTCTCCACAAATGTAAAACAAATGTAAAAAGGACAACAGATGTATCCATTTTTTATGATTTTTTAGTCATTGAACATACAAAACTGTCCTGTTGGGTTTCACCTATTATAACTACTGTATTAATCCAATGTTTCTTTAATGAACGAAACTACCAGGATAGCTATGTTATAGTGAAGTGTACATTAGTTTGAATAGATTGCTAAAATACTTGGAGGATGCTGTAAGAATTTGTAGATATTTTACTTTAGCCGGCCGCACATTATGTTAATTCCCTTTTCTCAGCTTGTCCATCTACAGCATGGGGTCCACCAGGTTGTGAAGGCGTCTGTGACAGCTGTTATAATGGAGGTGTCTGCGATGAGAACACTGGACAATGCGTTTGTGCCCCTGGCTTTGAGGGTAATAACTGTTTGACAGGTAAACAATCGTTGTTTGTACTTTTTCACCGTTTGCATGTATTAATTAAAACAAGGTCCGAAAAAGCGGCGAATTTGTGCACAATAATAGCTAAAACAATACATCTATACCTGTTCTTTTGACAAAGAGACTTATTTAAAGTCATGGTTTTGAATTTTTAACATGTCGGCCTGTTGGTATAACGAGTTATAGTTATCACCAAAATCGCTTTTTATTCACAGCTCGATGCTTACCGTTGCTTGACTGTAAAAGTTTAATTAACACTACAAGGAATAACGGTGAAGGTGCCTTTCTAATGTACAAATCACGGCAGCTTTAACTGCCCCACACGCTGAGTTTGCTACATTCAGTTGAAAATGTCATGTTGCAACTCGTACTACCACAAAGTCAGACTTTTCCGTTCCACACTATTACACCATTATCTTATGCGCAGTTCCGTATTTTTCTGATTGTAATGGAGGAGAAACTTCCCAAAATTCAAACAAGACTCAGCTTAAAGAGATTCTTATCTCTACCCTTATTCCCTTCGTCCAACTGCAGTGAGAGCCATTTCATCGTAGTAATGACACTGAACAAATTCTTTGCAGAAAAGAACTTGTATAAGGCGCTTTAACAAACGTAAATTAGTCAGAATTATGTGATTCAATATCTGCTTAAAAGCCTAAAGGTCACTCCTTATTTTCAATGTGTACACGTTATGAAATATTTGATATTTTTTTAACTTTAGAACAGGAAAAGCTTTTCAATTATCGACAAACGAAACAGATAAGCACATCGACTCGACATAAGGGCACAAGGGGGCCACAGACTGCGAATCATGATCCTGATTCATTACAACAAACATGTAGTACGATATAATTATGGAAAACAGCATGCTCACAATCTCACAAAGGTTATACATTTTTAATTGTCCTAAGGGCAAATGTTATGTGTACTAGCATTGTTCGAGGCTTCGGGACTTCAAACGTTTCCTCCGCAACGAAATTTGTTGCAGCCGTTATTTGAATAGGCAATGCTAATTCATAAGAATCTATTAAAAATATACACTCAGGATACTTGGATCTTGTTTTGGGGCTTTATGACATGGTCAGGGAAATGTGTATGCAAAGATTTATTGAAAGAAATATCCGCTGAATTAGATAGTTTCCGTTACATTTAAAGCAAAATATGTACAAACTTTATCTTATCACCCCTGATCATTGACTTTTCACTTGTGAATGTCTGTAAGCAGGAGTTCTTATTATGGTAAGCCTGAATACCAAGTTTGAGAGCAATAATATTACAAGTCGAAAAAAACAAATTCCCAATTACAAAGTCTGTTCAGTTACTAAGCAATCTGGTATATTTTTGGCCCGTGGAACGGAGATCATTGTTGTCAAATGCATAATTTGAATTTTGCTTTAAATTCAACAAAATTTGATAGTGTCGATTTCTAGAGATTAGGACTGTCTAGCCCAACCGGATGATAAAAAATTGCTAAACGACCGGTTTGTTTCACGGGTCAGTGAACTCAAGGCCCGTCTCGGAGAGTTTTAGACCTTTTCGACATATCTTAGGTCGTCGTGATGAAATATTGCCTGTGATTATTTTATTCTAGTTTCCCATAGCTATAATTTTTAATGGTGATAGTCTTAGGCGGTGGTCTGCCAGTGAGCGTTGTTAAAGCTAAGCCCAGCAGCTTAGGAACTTGGAATCAAATGGATGATTCGTTGGACGGTTATTAATCCGTAATTTAAAATAATTAAAATATTTAAAATATAATTCCGTTACAAACCACATGTTTCATGGGCTTGTCATATCAGTCCTATGTTGAATTGTAGCACAATCTCCTATCTTTAAGTGACAGGGCGTTAAGTGAAATCTATTGACAAACTATTGAGGAAAATTAACGATTTTTAAACTGAGGGTAGGTGAGATCATTTCAAGTTTCATGCTGCATGTTAATTGAAATAACACACTGCAATTGTATCAAGAAAAATGTTTATTGTATACCCTTGTTTTGTTAATGAAAAGAAACGTCCAGCATATTATTTGCACTCCTTACTCGATTTTCTTAAACGCGGCTGAAAATCTAGACAGAGTAACAAACTCATACAAAGTCTAAATGACCAAATCGGTGTTGACATGCATAAATTAGATCATTCTTGGCGTAAAAACCTGTATGAAAGAAGCATCTTTTCTTGTCTTCCTTGCACAGCTTGTGGGGGAAACAGGTATGGATATGAGTGTGAGCAGCAATGTACGTACAATAACGATGATCCCAAAGACAAATGTGGTGGAACCTTATTTTGTTTGATGCATCCATTTGGTTGCCGCTGTAACACTGGCTTTAGAGGGCTTAACTGTACTGCAGGTTTGTCTTTATGTTACGTAACAGGACCAAGGATGTACTTACAGAGTAATTCGATTAAGCAATGCACCTTGTTAAAAGTTTCCTCATTTGCGTATCCTGATACTTATTTCAACCGATGCCTTGCTAGAGAGCTATTCAAGTTTTCATGAAGGGGGTATTTTGAAAATGGAAACAATCCTTCTATTCATATCTTTTGAAGGACAGATTGCAATGAAAGGATGTAATATTCTGGTTTAAGATCTAACGTATGCACCACATTCAGGTCAGCTTCCTTGTATTTGCTCTCTTTGTCAATGTAACTAACACTAACTGTACATTTAAGGTTCTTTAAACACCGGTGCTAACGGCGAACCATAAGTCAACATGTAACAGTGAAAAGAGTTGGCCCTCTACAAATGACAATGTGCCTGGCTCATTTCCAAGCTGCGGCTACCATTTACCGAGAGTTTTATTTCATTTAGCATATGTGTGTGAGATTTCGTGATTAGGAAACAGTATACATAATTATTATAGCTTCTCGTTATCGATGATACCCGCATTCAGTCTTCCGTTCCAGAAAGATTACAAGAACAGCAATCCAACTAAGCAAACCGAGGCTCTCTTTATCTTTCCCGAAATGAGACGATGTTAGGATAACTCTCCCTTTAACGAGTTTATGACGACCTCTTCTTTACACAACAATTATCTCACACCCAGTTTTTCTCCTAAGTTTTGAACACGGTTGCAATTGATTCAGCGTCTTGATGTAACAGTCCGAAACCTATGTTTTTCGCAGGCTGTGATGCAAATACGTTTGGGGCAAGCTGTTTACAATCGTGTCACTGTACGTCTGATCAATGCAACCGGTATACTGGTGAATGTGAAGGGGTAGATGTCACTTGTGATCCTGGGTGGACTGGCGTCTCTTGTCAAGGTTGGTTTTAGAGTTTCTGAGAAACAGTTTATTGTTAAAACCATATTCATGCTTGTAGTGCAATTACGAATATAAAATTAGCATGAAGCTGCAATTTCCCTCTTAAGCAAATATATGACAATACTGATTAACTTCAAGTGTAATAATTGGAATAAAAGTTGACATTTGAAAAAGGAAGTTTATACACGCGAACATTATAATGATAAAGATTGTCTAGTGCAATAATGATATGTTAAATGTATGGTTATACATTCAATGGATTTTTTGAGTAGAAGAATTAGATTTTTATATACAAAATATGTGGTTTAGAATATTCGTAAGGTAAAGTATTCTTGCAAAAACTTTTTGCAACAAGTAAATCACGCGCAGTTTCATTGTATATAAGCCATAACTATTTCATTTTGAGTTTTTAATGGTACCCATTTTTGTCTCAAGAATGTGAAAGCGGATACTTTGGAGCAGCGTGTGACCAGGAATGTCACTGTTCCTCAGAAAAATGTAACAGAGAGTCAGGACTTTGTCAAAGCGGTGGATGTTTACCACAGTGGAGTGATCTGTTCCCTCCCTACTCTTGCCAAACAGGTAAAAGTAATGTTGCTCATAAAATTAGAATTAACTGTATATGCAAAGCAATTAACCTTTCGACTAGATAATTGCTTTGAAATAAAGATGTTTTTCAGTTTCAATAAACTGAACGTAAGTTATAAGAAACGAGAACGTAAAGTTCTGGCAATTTGTCAGCACCCAAAACTACTACTAAAAAAGGTACCCGAATAAAACATTTATACCTCTGTCAACACCAGTGGGTGATTTTTCTCTTGTCACTGCATAAAAGTGCCGTCCTCGGGAGGGACCTGTTTTGAGAAATATTTATTAATTAATAAGTAAGTCTGCTTGGATGCAAAATGGTACTATCCTTAGGACACTTTTGGAACTGATCATATATGGCTGAAAAATGTCCATAATTTTAGGGGATTCTAATTTTGGTAATCATGCTAAAAATTAGATTGAAAGTTCCCATTTTGATGCGAGTTCCCTACAGAAGTTGGAGATGTTCCTCTGTTTTTCGCAAAAATGTTATCATTTAACAGGATATTTCCATGTTTTATACCTTAATAATTGTCATGAGATGAAAAGGAAGGTGACGAATGCACGCGAAGCGCGTCGAAAATTTTTATTTAGTTGAGTGACAAAAACCGCATTCACGCTCTGCATGGAGACACTTTCAATTTCCCAACAAACCTATATGCTAATCTAAAGCCCGGGTCCCATATACGCGATTCAACTTGCGACTCAACTTTCAACTAAGTTGTACCACTAGTTGCATAGTGGGACCGGGGAATCAAATTGACAATCGATACAGTTAGGTCGAGTTGATTAGTAGTTGAAAGAAATAGAACATGTTCTATTTGCTGCAACTTTACAATCAACTTTTTCAACTGCGCATGCGCTACACTGTGTATTCCGCGAAACTTGACTGATCAATTGAACACAAAGTTTGTAAATATGACAGGAAAAATAACCAATTAGTTTTCATTTATAGAAAAAGTATACGTCCATAGAGAGTCTCTGTTAAACAGACTCAAAGGATCATAGCTTACTGAGCTTCCACAGGTTTGTTTTGCAGAATATTACCAAGAGATTTGATTTTGCAGGTAAAAATATGACAGAAGTATGCGTGTGGATGCCCAACGTACAGGCGAGTGTACAACGTTGCAAATACTAGGCCTATAGACCTGTAGACAGTGTACATAACGATCCATACATTCAGCCTACACTAGATTATGTTGTAAGCTAGCCTAGTCACATAGGCCTAGAGAATGATATAGGCTACATCCTTTTCTGCCCATGGCCTGCTCTAGTCGAGGTCATACTTAAACTCACCAGCACTAGGCCAAATACTATGTCCTAGACGTAGGCCTAACGTTAATACTATTGTCTGTTGTACGATACCTTAATACTGTACAGAGTGACTGACAGATCTAAGAACCTACAACTTATCAACGTACATACGTTACCCTAACCAACCCTAACAAGCCTATGTCCTAACTTAGTTGTGAACACAGGTAGTTAAACTGTTATTTAGTGTATACATACAACCTTATAAAGGCTAATTAGAATTATATAACGTACTTATATGAAGATGCCAGAAATAACGTTATGTTACAACTGCCTGTGGTTGTGAACCTGACGATTGGTACCTGAAGCCTTACTTAGGGACTAAGTTTATTAGGCTACTAGTTCTTGGCCTAGGCCTAGGCCTAGGGGCCTAAAATATTTGTACGAAGTAACAAAACTGACTACATTTTTTCCAATGTCCCCCGAGCCAAGGGGGCGAAGTCAAACATTAATCTCGAACTCTGAAGGAATCGGTTTTGCTCCCCAAGGAAGTGATGGCCCAGAACAGACAACAAACTTAGCTGACCAACCTGTCGATCCTCAGACCTCTACATTAAGGGTCTCGCCTTCGTGGTCCCATTCTTACCTGGTTAAAAGGAACAAATACTACGTATACCATTACAGGTTAAAGAACAAAGGAAGGCTATAACTGGTGGCCTTACTCTTCATTTTCATTGGGGGTAAACATTAGATCGGGTGTTAGACAAGGGCCTAGGGGTAGGTTAAGTTTACTTAAGTCAGTTGGAGGTTAGGGATGAGTAGACATGTGTGGACTGCTTTCATTTTACAGTCCTAGCACAGGGCCTATATTGTGTCAGATATACTGATACATGAGTAAGGCATTTGAAAGGCTTCCGAATAGTGTGTCAGAGGATTGAACAATTCCCAAATCAGTACATTATTTATGATTTACGGTTGTTGCGACACACAATAACCTAATAATTTTGGAAGAAAACCTGAAAACAGTATTCTTACTAAAAGTAAGACATCAATCCAGCCCCTGGGGTAGCCATTCCTAGGGGACGGATGAGATCCAAGGTGAAACTTTGCGAGACTATAGTGAGCAGGGTCTTTTTTAACATACATACTGGGCGGCATGGCACCGTCCCCCAGTCAGCTCATTTGGCCCCCCAGTATGGTCTCTTTTTTGGGAAATTTTGTTTTCAAATGTTAAAATTGCCCAATTTTATGTAGACAGGCTAGAAGACAGTACTGAACTACTTCAGTCAGGAAGATAAGGATGAGGAAAATAAGGTGATAAATTACTTATAAGCCATGTAAAGTGCAACTTCTGGCAATCTAGAGTCATTTTTCTGAAAAATTCCTTCGTAAAGTACATGCCGTCCAATGGTGACCTTCTGCTTACTCTCAGTGGCGGCACCAAGGAGGACATTTGGGGAATGTGCCCCCAGTCAGAGCCTTTGCCCTCGGATGCCCCCTCGCCCCCACTCAGTTAACATATAGTAGCCTGAGAGTAGGAATAGCCAAATATTTTAAAATTATTTGTTCAGGAGGATGCATTTTAAACCAAAATATATCTTTACTGAGACTTCACTGAGACTTTAATTTTTCACCCAGAAATATGTTAAAACGTCTGAGCTTCCGGGGCTTCCCCCCCCTGGACCCCCACCAGGGGCCCTAAACTTCAGGCCCTGGACTCCAACCACTCAATATTATGGTAGCCTGAGTAGAGAAATAGCCACTAAAATTATTGGGAATTTTTGCAATTGATGGCTGCACTATAATTGACCAAAATATACCTACCCTGAGACTGTATTCTTCACTCAGAAATATGCTTTAACCTCAGAGCTTCCGGGAGCTTCGCCTCCTGGACCCCCACAAAGGCTTTGGCCCTGGACTCCACCCGCTAACCCCGCGCTTCACGGCTGGTGTCTCGCGCAGCGCGAAAAATGGTCCCTTTCGTAACATGGCCCCCACTAAAAAATTCTTAAAAAGGCCCTGCTAATGAGCGGAGAGGCCCTAGATATGACTAGTACAGTACTAGTACTCATGGCATATTTCCTTTTGTTTCGTGCGTCGCACAGTATTTAAGCCTATATCATAAAGCACTGGCTAAATCTGTTTTGCAAAAATATAGACGTGGGGTATCCATGGGTATCCATTCTTCTAGAATCCTCCTTCAATCACTAGCCTAGTGTTTAGTCGAGTAGATTTGTGACAAAACGTAGCTCAATCTCAAAAAAATTCCTACAAGTGAGAGTTAAATAGTTTTTGGTAGATTGAGGTGTGGGGAACAACGTATCAAAAATCCACCAAAATCGGTTCACGAGATATTTATTTAAATGGGTTATTCTCAAAATGGCCATTTTAACGTCATTGTAAAGGTAAATATGTACCTAAAATAGCATTTTTTGCCGATTGCAGGAAGTTCTGCTGTACTCAAATTTTGTTTGACATAATCGTTTTATGATTAAAGCAGTACTAATGCAGACCTGTAGCTTTCATAATTCACCTATGATCTTACACTTCAGTCACAAAAAGTACCCAAAAGGATTGTTCTTCGCCTACAATTGAATACATGCAATATATAAAACGTATTCTTGGTTTTTAGCTCATACCAGCATGCCAGGGTGAGCTATTGTGATCACAAGGCGTCTCTTTATCTGTCCATAATTGTTCAAAATGCTTCTCCTCCCACATGCTTTCATGAATTTGTTTAAAACTTGGCTACAATGTTTCTTGGGTAGTGGGCCATCAGGATTTTTGGTCCAAGATCCATTGTGGGCCTTATGGCCCATTTTATGAAATTCTTCAAAATGCTTCTCCTCCTCAAGATTCTCTTGTACAATGTAGATGGTTTGTCTCTGTTAGTGGTACCTTCAGGGTATTTAGGAATTTTGGGTCCAAGGCCCAAGATGTGCCCTAGGGTCCATTTTTGTGAAATATTGGAAAAAGGTTAACCGCTCCTCCAATTAATTTTAAACAGAGTTGACGACCTGTCATAATGATACTTGCTTAGTGATCTTCTTTTGGTTTTCTGGAAGTTTTGCTGCAAGGTCCAATGTGGGTCTTTTGGCCCTTTTTATGAAATTCTGCAAACTGCGTACTCCTACAGATTTGCTTGTACAAAGTTGATGGATTGTCATAATGATACACTGTTAGTTTTGCGCTGGTCCAGGGTTCGTCTTGTGAAATATGGCAAAAAGCTTAACCTTTTTCTTCCAATTAATGTTAAACAGAGTTGACAGCCTGTCATAGTGATGCTTGGTTAGTGATCTGGAACGGGATTTACTAGCATTTGCGTAAGTTTTTCGTAAGTAAAAGTACGAGTTATGTAAGAAAGAAAGTGGTATTCATATGAAGATTCACTGCGTAACTACAATAAATGCATAAGAGCCAACCGTGTGAGTGGTTGCAGCTTGTGCTGTCACATTTTAAGCCAATCACATTGTCTTTAATCATTAAAATGACACACACTGCTTTCCGTGGTAACATGCAGGGACCAACGTGTGCAGCAGCTTCTTGGTACAGCGCGCCTTTGTATGTGTTGCCACGCCTTTTTGTACTTGCGACAACTCTGAAGTGTGCATAAAGCTACGCAAAGTAATACCAACTAAGAAAAATGCATTGCATAAGTCAAACTTGGAGTCAAAAGTCATTTGAGGTCGTTTGAACTCATATGACGCTTGTACTAGTAAAGACAACAACCCAGTAACCCTTGGTTGAAGGTATGAGCTTCTGCACCATTGGTGCTCTAGTTTGCATTTAGGTTTCCAGGAGTATAGTGTAATTACTAAACATTTTTGAAATTTAGATAGCTAGCAAGTTACATAACTCACTGGAGAGAGAAACAAAAATGTGGTTTCGTCCTTCAACGGGTTGTTCCAGGGATGCATGGCCCCAAGATTTGCCCGACAGAAGGACAAGCTCTCTGATATGTGTGTGTGTGTGTGGGGAGGGGTGCAAACCGAACATTTGACAAGGGCGACTGGTTGCCGGGAGGATATTCAACCCAAAACTTTTGGCAGTCGAAGCATGTTGACAATGTTTGGTCTCTATTGGGAGAATTGAAAGTTTCCGGTTTTTTATTCTTGCCAAAGGCAGGAAAGAAATCTATGCGATGGTGATGTCGTGTGTGCGTATGTATGTGTATATGTGCTTTGCTTGTAAACACGATATCTCAAGAAGGGAAACGCCGAATGATCTCATACTTGGCGTGTAGATTGCCCATATTGAGTAGATTATTCGTACAGTTTTTAGTGGAGGTCAAATGTCATGTTAGGTCACGAGAGGTCAAAAGGTCAAAACCTTGTTAACACGATATCTCAAGAAGCGGAATTGTGAGGGATCGTAAACTTAGCATGTGGATTGCCCATGTTAAGCTAATGATCCCTATTGTTTTTGGTGGAGGTCGAAGGTCATTTGGGGTCACAAGAGGTCAAAAGGTCAAAACCTTGTAAACACAATATCTCAAGAAGGATAACTGTGAGGGATCTCATACTTCGCGTGTAGATTGCAAATATTGAGTAGATGTTCCATGTCATTATTCGTAGAGTTCATAGGTTATTTGGGGTTACAAAAGGTCAAAAACTTGTAAACATAATATTTTAAGAAGAATAACTTAGGTATCTCATTCTTGGCCTGAGCATTTTTCATATTTAACATGTAGAGGGCCATAGGGTAGGCGATCTCTATTGTTTTAAGTGGATGTGAAAGGTCATCAAAATGGGATTTTAAATTTTGGAAATCAACTGCAATAATTATGACATTAATAGTTAAAAAACTTGATTTCATAAGAAATAGGTTAACTTTAAAGGTACCGTTCAGGACACTTTTAGTTGTTTTTGCCCTTCCTATGTTACTTTGCTGGCGATTACCCAATCTGCAAAATGTGGTCAGCTCGTCGACGAACCGCTGTCTGCCATTTCGGCAATTCGTCGGACAAAGTTCGGGTGGTTCGCCGCCCGTCCGCCAATGGCCGGGATGCTGATTAATTGTAAAGTTTTCCCCATAATGCAATGTTGCGTACGGCCAGCGGACCTTCGATCGCCCTTCGTCGGTCCAGCAGAAGCTGCCCGCGTATAACTATGATTATGAGACCCCACCTTCAAATATTGAAGCAATCGACTTTGGATGTCAGTCACTAAATCATTAGAAGCACTGAATGATTGTGCTTTCTCTCGATTAACAACCCGGAACAATGTTAAAGTTAGCTAAATTGTGAGAGCCACGTAACGATTAGGAAAGAGCCCACAAGTCCATTAAATTAGAAAAATAATGACATTTAGAAGTTAAAAATAACATTTTCAAATGCCCCTGTTTTCACAAATAGGATAAGTAATGCGACTTTAACACCAAATTCTATTTATATATATAACTATAAATCACTCCACACATGAATTTTCAGCCATTAATCTAAATTCTGTGAAAAGATATCAACCATCAACATACTTCGAAATGGCGCTTGCACCTTTCCTCCTGAAAACATGGTTTTGTGCAACACTTTTCTGAGGTCGGTCACTTCTGAACCCCTTGAGCTTCAGCACTAAACATGTCACAAAGACCATTTAATTTTGAAAGTGTACAAGTTATGTCTTCCTCTTCAGTTGACAGAACCAATGTTAAAAGGGCATTCTACGAAAGCCTATTAGTGTCATTGAAATAAAAATTATTAATTTGTGATTAAAAATTATTAATTTGTTACTAAAAATTATTAATTTGTTATTACAAATTATTAATTTGTTATAACAAATTAAATTTTAGGGACTGATCTCTCACTCGTTTGCACAGGGGGCGAAGCCGGCTAGGAAAAGTTTCTCTCCTGAGAAGTTTTCAAGTTGCCATTGGCTTAACACATTTTATGCACTCCCCCCCCCCCCTTTGAAATTTTCGTTTCCCCCTAGGCATCTCGAGTGTTTTGAAAGCATCGATGACAAGTAAAGAATGCTCCTCAGTGTTTCAACTAAGACTGAACAGCGCCAAAATTTTTCTTGGGTGTCATCCAGTGGTGGCGGAACGGGTGCACTTGGGGGGATCAGCCCCCAATGAAAAAAGTGGGGGCTAAAGGTATGTTCAACCCCTCAATATTTTCCAAGTGCTCCAAAAGTGGGGAGCCGGGAGAATTCCGAAGTGGGTGCTGAACATATTCTTGATCGGTCCAATGCACAATATACTAATCAATTTAGGGCGAAAGATGAGACTTGGTACATGTAGCTTAGAACATTCGGAAAGTGCCGTTTCCGGTGGCCAAAAATTTCCTTGGTCGTTCCGCGCCGACTGATGGTGGCGTTCCGCTCAGATAGTCTTGCTGGCACTAAGCCCCCTATGTTTTTTCCTGTTTCGCCACGCCTGGTGTCACCAGTCGGTTACCTGATATTTTCGAATTTTCTTGTGAGGGGAGTTGACGAGGGGATATTATCAAG
>WURT03053359.1:2001-14164 GCA_009936505.3 Holothuria glaberrima
GAAAAAGAGGAAGCACTGAATGTCAAATGCTTGGTTTAAAGAGCTGTTACCATTTTTTGGCTACCCCAGGGCAGGCTGGAAAGAAATTAAGGGCACAAAGGCCATGACCTTCATATATTTTGGTAATGGCCTTGGTGCCCTACAAAATGGCACCCTTTCCAGGTCCACCTTGGCCTTTGTGTTTTTTCTAACAAAAGAATATACAGATAACACAGATCTTCTTTTTTGGCCTTGGTTCCCTTTGAGATGCATGCATGTGCTCAAAAAACTAATATAAAAATGGCCTTGTCCTCATGATACCCTATTTCCAACTCTCGTGGCCCATGTAAAATTTCACAAGCCCCTTCACCATGGTTTTCTTTTGTGGTCATTAAAAGGAGCAGGTAGGGTGTGTGGAATGAATGTAGGCCTAGAAACATACACATTTTCAATCAGCTGATCTTTGGAATTTTCGATGGAATGAACCAAAGTGATTAAGAGGGGACATGATTGCAGAATTTGAAATCATACTTGTGTGTTGGAAGTCCAACACAACACATTTTTTCTCTCCTTTAGAACTTGAGGTTTATTGTGAGAAAGGAGGTGTAATTCTAAAGCAACTTTGTTGAAATGATGTGAAACAAAGTTTCTTTGTAAAGCAATTGTGAAAGCATAGCAAAGAATGATTAACTTGTGTTGGGAATTTTCAAAGTAGTAGCTTCTCTTGAAAAAGATTCTGATCGTGGAAAGATTTTTTTTTTCTTTCCCATGAAATGTGATCATTGTGTTCAATGGTAACTTTCTCAAAGTGAAGTGAATGTAGGCTGTCTAGCTTTCATCTGTAAAGATTGCTATCAAATCAAATCAAATCAAATCAAAGATTGGCTCTCTGGAAGGTTCACAGACAACTTTCTGCTTGTACAACAAGTAAGCAAGTTCAAGTCGTTTTCATATTTATTGCCTGTTTGTAATATATATTGTTGTGATTTTCTGTGACCACAAAATACTAAAAACTTTTTTATTTTCAGAATGCAACTGCAGTGGACATGCCCTTAGCTGTACTTACAATTCTACTCTACAACATGGTGTGTGCAACGATTGTGATCATAATACAACTGGCCTATTCTGTGAAATTTGCATAAGTGGCTTTTATCCAAACATGAGCGCTCTGATAGAATCAGAGAATCGATGCATTGGTAAGTTTAATATGCAATCAGAATTTCTTTGTGATGAAAGCTACAGACTGAAAGTATACAACAAAGTTTGTGGAAAAAATGCAGTTCGCTGATATGCATAATTATTGCCTCAGTTTAGCTTTGTGTACAGTGTACACAAGTGGCTTCAAAAGGGGACAATTTCACAAATTTAAAAGAAAAGATACTTTCATAAAATGTTTTAAATTATAATAGTGGGTTGATAAGCATGATACCTGAAAGTTAAAAATTTCTATAGTATTATAATGTGACTGGCATTGGTAAAAAAAATCAGAAATGGTCCAAGGTGTTTGAGAACAAAATAATGAAGTTACATGATATACAAAATATGTTCATGAAGTATACATAATAGTTTGTTATTGGGTTTTAATTGATGCTGATGCCTTTTTGGTTAATATTTAGTAGTGATCTTATCACCTCCTTGCTCGCACATTATTTTGTAAAGTATGGTGAAAGATACTTGTAAGCAGTATGAGGAATAAGGGTGATGTATCTGTAGGATGACATCGATGACGGCTTATGTGTGCCCTTTAAGGGGGGGTGGGGGGACTCTTGCATCACCCCAAGCAATTTAAGAACCCCATGGTATCTCAATTTACAGCTGGTGGCTACCCTTTGATTGGTTAAATTTGTTTCATTCTGATTGATGAGTGATGACTTGTTGGGATCAGTGAAATGTGATGAGTGTTGCCCAAATTGCAATGACAAACTGACCTGTTGCATTGACATTTTACAGTAGCATTGAAATCACACTCAGTGGACAGTGTATTTAATATAGTATGGCCTTGAGTCATTTGAACTCAGTAAAGGCTACTGTAGTTTTGTCTGGAAGAGGCTGGGATAAATATTTTTCTTTGAATTGGGAAAGGAGCTAGAAGAAAACTAACCCAAGATTATTGTAACTGTCAGGGATTATACAATTTTTTCTATGAAGCTTGTAAAGCTTCTAGCTGGTGTTTTCATTTTGAATGCTTTTCTCATTAGAATGTTTTTGTAATGCCTTGGGAACAGAGGAAGGTTCAGAAGCATGTGACCAATTGTCAGAAAATGGTCAGATTGTTGGTCAGTGTCCATGTAAGACCAATGTAACTGGCAGATCCTGTGATAGATGTATTGATGGATTCTACGGCTTAGCATCAGGAGTTTGCAGAGGTCAGTATGCAGATTTGTTCTTTTTTGATTAGCAGGATTTTCACACTATAAGGAAAAGGCTGGAAAACAAATTTTTCTTGTCACAAGGGTACTTGAATAGTGGGCATGTGGTCTGGAAAATTGCCATGTGGTCTGAAGACCTTACACTTTCTCCACTTGAGGTCATGTGAGGTTTTATGCACTACAGCAGATGTGAACAGACTACAAGAAGTTTATCACTTTCCATGGAAAAACTACTACCTTTGAAGTCCTTTCAGGCAGTATGCTTTAAGTAAGGGGTGCCTTCTGGAAGACACTTTACAACTCAGGTTTGGTTACTTAAATGTTTATTACCCTAAGTTTAGTTTGAAAAACCTGTGCAGCAATTACTGGACCCCTACTTCTGTACCAATTTCCTCACTTATCAGTCCTCTTTAAGACATCAAATTTATTTTCCTTTTATTTATCTCATCATTTGTTCTGATTTATGTTTTTCTTTCAGAGTGTTCTTGTGAAGTGTATGGTACAGTCAATGGCAGTAAGTCATGTGACCAGGAGACTGGTGAATGTGTCTGCAAGGAGACAGTAACTGGTCCTAGCTGCGACCAGTGTAAGGATGGGTTCTTCCAATTTCCGTCTGATATTCAGTCAGTAAGTATTTGTCATTTTGTTTTATTTTATGTCCAGTTCCTTAAACATTGTTGCCAACTGGAAATATTGTACTGCCAAATTTTTTATGAATCTGGCAGGAAAATTCTTACATATTTGGGGGATAATTTTGCATTTCAATTTTGTATAAGCATTTTTGAGAATCTTTAGTTCTTACTTGTAAATCACTGAAAACCCTATGGTTTTGTAGACAAAAAAGTGCTACACATCTTTGCATTTGTATAGCAGTTTGGCCAGCTTTTGTAGCAAACTGCGATGCGATACCAGATAAGTTGTTTCCTGATATCATTATGGCAAATTGTGAATTTTCCCAGCAGAAGATGATATTTTAAGCCAAAGACCCTTGAACAGTACAAGTGTATAGCAAAGCTGTGAGAAATTTGAATCAAGTATCATGATTTCATGACTTTTCCGTAAATATGGCTGTAAAATGTTCAATGTGGCATGAATTTTCCAAGGATATGGAAGTAATTGAAGAATCAGATGTTGCAACCATGCCCATATTATGCAAGGTAGGATTGATGTTCACTTTTATTATTTCGTATATGGATTAATTATACTGAGAGGAAGAATCCTATTGGTTTTGTTAGAGGTCAAAGGTCACATGTAGTCTAGACTTAGTAATTAGATGCTTTCAATTTTGCTATTAAAAGCCTTTGTAGGAATACCATGTTCATTTTTTTTTCAATAGTCTTTTGTTTTCCTCATGATGGAAAAGTTGATTAAAAAGTAATGACTGTTGTATCTATCACTTCAATTTCAGAATTGTCTTCCATGTGGCTGTGATCCAGGTGCATCCCAATCCCTGGTGTGTGACAAAGAATCTGGGAATTGTGATTGCAGGGATCACTTATCTGGACCCAGATGCCGTATTGTGGATATCAATTTCTTTGTACCTTCCTTGAATTACTTCAGGTAACTGTTTTAGATTATAACAAATTGCAGATTATGTGATAGAAGTTGTACATACATTTAACGTAATGACAAACTTCCTAGGTGGGATATGTTTGATCTACCCTTGTGCAAGTTTTGGTTTCGATAAGAGAAACCTATGCATTCATGATGGCCTGTGTATGTATGTGTGTGTGTTTGTGACACTTTGCTCGTTAACACGATATCTCAAGAAGGGAAACCCTGACAGTTCTCAAACTTGGTACATAGATGCCCCATATTGAGAGGAAGGACCCTATTGATTTTGGCGGGGGTCAAAGGTCATCTAGGGTCACCAGGGGTCAAACTCTGAAAGCCTTGTTAACACGTTATCTCATGATAGGAAGCTTGGATTGATTTCATACTTAGTATGTAGATGCACTATGGTGAGAAGAAGAACCATTTGCTTTTTGCAGGGGTCAAAGGTCATCTGGGGTCATAGGGGGTCAAACTCCGAAAACCTTGTTAACATGATATCTCAAGTTAAGAAGCTTGGATTGATTTCATACTTAGTATGTAAATGCGTAATAGTGAGAGGAAGAACCCTATTGTTTTATGTGGGGGTCAAACATCATCTGGGGTCACCAGGGGTCAAAAGCCGAAAACCTTGTTAACATGATATCTCAAGGTAGGAACCTTGGATTGATTTCATACTTAGTATGTAGATGCGTTGTGGTGAGAGTAAGAACCCTATTGTTTTTTGTGGGGGTCAAAGGTCATCTGGGGTCATCTGGGGTCAAAGGCTGAAAACCTTGTTAACACTATATCTCAAGATAGGAAGCTTGGATTGATTTCATACTTTGTATGTAGATGTGTTAGGGTGAGAGGAAGAAGCATATTGTTTTTGGCTGGGGTCAAAGGTCATCTGGGGTCACCAGGGGTCAAACTCCGAAAGCCTTGTTTACACAAAATCTCGAAGGAGAAAGCTTGGATTGATTTTGTACATAGTATGTAGATGTGTTATGGTAAGAGGAAGAACCCTATTGTTTTTGGTGGAGGTTAATGTTCATCTGGGGTCACCAGGGGTCAAATTCTGAAATCAATGTTAACATGATATCTCGAGATAAGAAGCTTGGATTGATTTCATACGTAGCATGTTGATTCGTTTTGGTAAGAGAGAGAACCCTCATTGGTTTTAGTGGAGGTCAAAAATCATTTGGGGTCTGCAAAGATCAAAACACAAAATTTCCAAAGAATTCGCAAGATCAAATATGAACTCAAAACTGTATTTTTCCAACACCTTAAGATAGCATTTTACCAGTTACTGAAGGAAATGGGATAACATGGCATTATTGGGAATAAAACATATGCATCATCGAAACCTCAATGCATTTTTGCATTCTGGTTGGGAATTGGACCTGACAAGAAAATGGTAAGACTCTGACGTGTAGCTTTTGGGTGGAAGGTCCCATTGCAACCACAATGCTGGTGAAAAACAAGCAGTGTGGTATGTCCCAAATGTAAAAAAAATTACTCTTTCATAGTAATAAGTTTTTTTTTTTTTCATTTATTGATTGTTACTAAAAAGAAGGCACAGGGATATCACCTTGCACCTACCTGTATTAAAGAAACTGTATATTTATCTCATCTCCCTTCATGAAATCCATAGGGAGATGAGTACCACCACCTAACATCAGAAATGTGAAGCTTTGTATTAGTGTCTGAGAGTCTCAGAGTGTGTTTGTGCATGTGATAGCAAACTGTGTGTCAGGTACTCCTCCAAATCATAAGTCCAATCAAATTCAGACTACGTGGGCATGTTCCTGAAACTTGTGCATGCGTAATTGATCACAGTGGAGCACAACTTCAAGTGCAGTATTTCTGGTTGTAAGTATGAGTACCATACATGTGATCTGATCATAAGCATTTGACAAGAAGGGGGGAAGGAGCACTGGTTCCCCTTCCCCCCCACCAAAGGAGAAAAATAAATAAGACAACCCAAAAAATTTAGAATCTGTAGAAAATTCAGGCAAAATGTTTTCCAAAAAAAGGATGAGAGGATTGTGTATGAAACTTGTGCTCCCCTGGCCCAAATTTAAGTGGTCCCATAAGCCTATGAGTGTGAGTACAATGAACACAAGTGCAGTGTCCCTGGTTCTGAGTGTAAGAGTAAACACATTTTTTAATGAGTATAAATACAAACTCTGTATGAGCTAACTTTCAAATTCTGTGAGTAAGAGTACAAATCCATTTTCACAAGTACAGCCAAGAATGCCAAAGCATCAATACAAGTACATTTTTACTGCAAGTCTGTCATTATGTAATATTGTAGTTTTAAAGATGGTGACACATTGATCAATCACCTTCTGATCTTGCATTCTTAGTTTTGATGCATGGTCAGCCACATCCTCCTGCTTGACAGAAGTAGACGCTGCAAGGAATGACTTCACAGGACAGGGATACCTGAGATGTAGCGCTGGTGACATGGTTACATTTTCAAACATATCAGTAGTTGAAACTGGTCCTTCATACAGGTGATTTAATCTTTTCTTATTTTTTTTTTTTTTGGAGGGGGGAGGGAAGGAGAAACATGCCATTTATAAATGTTTTGTTGTGTTGGGAATTAAGTTAAAGCACTACATTTGTGGTTTGCAAACTTTCAAAAATTAAATTAAATGATGTATCTAGATGTAGAATGATAGGCAATTCATAACTTTGTAGCTGGGTATCTGTATGTTCAGAAAAGTAAAATTTTCTCAGGAAGGGTGTGTGTATGTGTTTGCGACGCTTTGCTTGTTTACACGATATTTCAAGAATGGTAATGCCAAGGGATCTCATACTTGGTATGTAGATTGCCCATATTGAGTAGATGATCCCTATTGTTTTTGGTGGAGGTCAAAGGTCATCGGGGTCACCAACGGTCAAAATCTGAAAACCTTGTTTGCACGAGATCTCAAGGTACGAAGCTTGGATAGATTTCATACTTGGCATGTGGATGCTTTATGGTTAGCAGAAGAACCCTATTGTTTTTGGTGGAGGTCAAAGTTCTGGTGTTTCACACTTTGAAAACCTTGTAACACGATATCTCAAGGTAGGAAGCTTGAATAGATTTCATACTTGGTATGTGGATGTGTTATGGTGAGAAGCAGAATGTTAGTGTTTTTGGTAGAGGTCAAAGGTCATGTGGGGTCACTGGGGTCAAACTCTGAAAACCTTGTTCACACAATATCTCAAGGTGGGAAGCTTGGGTATATTTCATTCTTGGTATGTGAATGCCTTATGATGAGAAGAACCCTGCTGTTTTGGTGGAGGTCAAAGGTCATCTGGGATGACGGGGTGACTTCAAAATCTGAAACCTTGTTTTCACGATATCTCAAAGTGGGAAGCTTGGATAGATTTCATACTTGGTATGTGGTTGCTTTATGGTGAGAAGAAGAACTTTAACATTTTTGGTGGAGGTCAAAGGTCATCTGGGGAACTGGGAGTCAGTCTTAAAACCTTGTAAACAATATCTCAAGGTAGAAAGCTTGGATGGATTTCATACTTAGTTTGTGAATGCGTTATGGTGAGAAGCAGAACCCTATTGTTTTTGATAGAGGTCAAAGGTCATCTTAGGTCATCGCCGGTCAAAAGGGTTAAAACCTTGTTCAACACTATCTCAAGCAGGACATCTTTGATGAATCTCATACTTAGTATGTGGAGGGCCCATATTGAGTAAATGGTGCTCATCATTTTTGGTGGAGGTCTAAGGTTATTTGGGGTCATTGGAGGTCAAAAGGTAGAATTTGTTTGTGCAGGTAAAGTTTTTAAGTCACATGCACAGGTGCATGTTATTTTTTTTCTAATTCGAACACTCACAGTAACAGACTTGCATTTCATTAACAAGGAATCACTAAGCCTTTTGGCTTTCTTGTTTTACTTGGAGGAGGGGCTGGAAAAAAATTTAGCAGGGAGGGTTTTACTGTCTGGGGCAAGATTATACTACCTTTAATTTTTGTGATTCTAGCTAGACCTACTTGTGAAAATTCTTCATTGTGTGCATTTGGTTCTTGTTTACTAGGAGTTATTGGCCAGCTTTGCGATATTCTTACACCGGCACAAATCCATGGAATTCTATCAACTTAACAGTCATGGCATCCCACAATGCATCAGTGGCACGCAATATGACACTTTGTCCTTATTATCCAGAGGATGTGGTTTATTCAGCATCTGAGCTGACTTTTGAAACTGGATCTGGTCTAGCATGGATTGCTCAATCCCATCAAGCATTGTACCTCAGTCCATGGTGTTTTTATTCTGCACAACTGACTTTCAGCTCTGAGGACATGGGTGGCGATACCATGGATGTTGATTCCCTGTTATTTCTGCCTGTACCCAACAATTTCACTGTCTTCCAGCTTGCAGGTAGGGAAATTGTTTAATCATTTCATCTTTCCTAAATTAAATGTATTTTAATTAGGAAACCTTCAGTTTCCCTTTACAGATATCTGGTGCCGTGAACTTTATGTGAGACCCAGTTCCTCTGCTGTTTTCTCGACCTTTTTCTTTCCTCTTCTTTCCCTTTCCCTCCACCCCTTGAAATGTTTCTGATGTTGCAACAGCTAATAGCAGGTAAAGTTTAAAGTAATCATTGCAAAATCCAAGAGGAATGATAACAGCAGTGTTGGAAGAGTTTTAGGTGACAAAGTGGGAAGGGGGAGGGGTGGGGGGATAGTGGGTGCATTACACAAAAATTACTATTTGAAATTGTAGAAGACAGTGGGTGCATGCACAAAAGTGGGTGGGAGATAGAGGGGATAAAGTCTCCCCATCCCCCTGTTTGGGATGTCTGCCCATGGGTAGGGAAGGTATAGTCACTATAGTCACTACCATTCAGAAAATCCTATCAAACTGGCTGAAAGACTGAGTAATGTATACTGATGATGTTATCAGCTCTGACACTTGAATGGCAGCATGCTTTTAATTCTTTCATGAACTAGAAGTTAACATCAGTTGAATGGTCACAAAGGACAAATATGTAAAAGATTGAATGTGATTGCATGCATAAATTTCCATATTTAACATTATGGTGACATACCACCAAAAAGAGCTGTTTTCCTTTGGCAGTTAAAGAATAAAATCCCCAATGAAAGAGCGGTTAGAATTATTTCAATATATATATACCTATATACCTCCTCAAAATTTAATGGTTTCTGAAGTAACTCATTGCCTATTCAAAAATAATGATGTGGAGTGTTGCACAGTTTTAAGATTTCATTTGTTAAACCTATATAAATTATCTCTTAATTACTGATCACATAGTTTACAGTTTGGAAAGTGATAACAATATTTTCTGAGGAAACAATTTTAATTTCCATGATAAATCCCTCAAGGGGTTCCAATGCTGCAGGTGTCCTTGAAATGAAGGTTGCAAAAATAAAGGCTAGCATTAGCCATGTATGGTATATCCCTCTTCTAACATCACAGATATGCATGTATAGTTCATGTTTATTCATGGTACAAGTGTGAAATAGAAATTAATCTGAAAATGGTCAATATGTGATAGATGTTGATGGTAATTGTGGCTATTTTCTGGATTTTTTATGCTTTTCACATCATATATCTAACTATGTAATTTGCAGTTCACCAGACCTTTAAAGTAGTGGTGCCAGACATGTTGACTTAAGACATGTATTTTTAACCTCTCTGTAGTAGTTTTGGGGATTCCTAGTATGAGGAGCAACAACTAAGAAGGTTTAACCAACCACATTCTGCCAAGTAACAATACATCATCTTAAGAACAAGAGTTTTTTCCTCCATGGAAACTTATCATATATTTGATGATTTCATTTTTCCATTTCTTTATTTCTAGACATACCAGAACAAGTTTTCTTTGAAAATTGTCTCAAATTTTCTGCATCTGTTTCAACACAAGATCTGTCCTTGACAGACACCTGTGTTAGCTTTGGCTTTTCACTAATGACAGAATTATTTGACGGAGCACTGCGTAAGTGTAGAACATCCTTTGAAGTTTGCATTGTGAAAAATAAACTTAAAGCGGGCATGTCACGGCCAAATTAACTTTTGTGTACTGCAAGATTGGATACAGTGATACAGTATTGCATAAATATCATTTCACACACAGCAAAAACCTCTGCAGTTCGGCATAGATGAAATTTGAAGAGAAACGTTCAAAAATCCAATTTCGAAAAATGCCACAACAGGTCACCTGACTGTTATGACACAATTGGAGGCACGAACACTGTGCTTTATAAAGACGCGTATCTAGATGTGGAACTAATACAACGCTGAGATGAAGTTATCTTAGCAACTTCATGAAAAGGCTTACACCACAATACCTTTGCAACATATGGAGCACAAAGCCCAGATGGAGCTGGGGTCTTTGAGGCATATTACTAGCCAATATGCAGGCGTGCATATGTGCGCGCATGTTTTGGCTCATCAGTTCTGTTTTTGTGCACAAAGAACGCTGTCGATATGCTGTACAGAACAGCTATGTCAATGTACGGACAGTCCACAACAAGCGCGCCTATACTCGGATCAGTGGGCTGTTTATTTGACAGTGTTTTTGCGAATGCTAAGCAGTCATCGCGGAGCGACGCATCATTCACATTCTGGTCACTGGTCACACGTGCTACTCTAGTATCGTAGCACAGGTGTTTGCAGTAATGTACCGGCTAACGCGCGTTAGCATCCCCATGATTGGGCGTTTAGAACAATGAGTGAGCTGCCTAGTAGGCTTACAGTAGTGTTGTTAACATAGCCTCCAATGACGTCACATCTTGAGACACGCTCACGTACATTTTTTTGCTTTCGGATTTCAGATGGGCTGAACCTGGCCTGTATTTGGAAATTCACATGGTTGTATTCCGTTATATAAGGATGTAGTTTAGTACTGAAAACATTCGTTTTATTTCAAGCTGTACCCAAAGATTACTTACTGAGAAACTTCCCTTGGCCGTGTCATACCCACTTTAAGAGTTGTCATAATTAAAGATAAATGTGGTACCCCTAGAGGGAGTTTTTCTGTTAAAAGCTAATCAAAGATGTAGTTGGAAAGATTTTGCAGGAAACAGATTTAGCTCCAAGCTACTATGAGTGAATAGCTAGCTTGCACGGTCTTATAAATTGGCTAATTGTTGCTAGGCAGCCTAAGCTTGAAGGGCAAACAATGTATGTGCTCAGTATATGACTATATGTTTGCATGCACAAGAAGTATTTGCTGCTGTTTTAGTTTATAGTACTGTATGGTATGCACTGTGATATCTATTGAATGTAGGCCCATGTATTGTGTTTGTTTGCCCTCTACATCAACCAGGATGTTATTGAAGTTAACCTTTTGACCTTAGCTGTAAGCTCCCTTTAGCCATTCATTGGAAAAGTGATGTGTACCTTTAATGTATAACATTCACTGAAGGCTTACTGAATTGTCACAAAACACCATAAGACCAAAACAGAAAAACTCAAGATGATTGACCTGATGTTGGTAAAGTGCCCATGGCTTCATATATGCCCCATGTGTGGTTATGTTATTGCATGATAGGGAGTAAGGCTTCCAGATCAAATTCATCCTTTAAGGTCAAACTTTCCAAAAAGTATGGCCAAACTTTCCAAAAAGTATGGCCAAACTTTCCAAAAGTATGGCCAAATCCAAGATGTGCTGTACCTCTATCATTACAGCAAGGATCATGAACCACTTATGAAATATTTATGAGTAGCAGGCCTTAGCTATAGGATTCAAAGATTCTGAATCTAACTAATGAACTAGTATCTCTTTTTCAAAATAGATAGTCATTTATACTATTACTTCTTTCTTAGTGTACTTCTTCATTAATGTCTTTTATGAACTATTATTTCTTTGCAGCTTGTGATTGTCATCCAGAAGGGAATTTGATTGCATACTGTCCAGCAGGAGGAGGGCAGTGTATCTGCAAGCCTGGGGTTGGAGGTCGCAGATGTGACCACTGCTTACCCGCATTCTATGATTTCAGTCCAGAGGGCTGCACAGGTAATACCTTCCTAAATATACCTTCAGGTTTGTCATGATACAGTGATATTTCTGTTTAAGTTGATGTGCCTCTCAATTGAGTCAAAGTTAGTGTAATGCATCATTTTTGTAAAAATTCAAGATATTTTGATAATTGCAGTTAGAATATTGCCTGACATATGCAAGAGAAGAAACATCTTCTAAGGGCCGTTTAAAAGAAGGTTTCAGGCAAAAACTTACTTTTCATATGTTAAAGAGGAACTAAATCTATGCATTTTGGTGAAACTTTCATTCAAATCGGACATGTATTACT
>WURT03053381.1:0-11448 GCA_009936505.3 Holothuria glaberrima
GAAATGTAATCACATCTTGAATGTGAGTTAAACTGTTGTCACAAATTATTGAATGGAGTGAAACAATTAATGTAGTTCAGAACTGCAGGAACCAAATGAATAAGATTACAATTGTGGAAATTAAATTTATCAGAGAGATAAATGAAACACACTATCTTGAGGGTAAATCAATTAATAAAATATTCTAATCTGGAAAAAACCATGCCAATATCATCTGAAGAGGATATCTTTTTAACTAAGGCGAGTAATTATCAAAGCCCAGTACAGTATTTGGAACATGAAGTATGAAAGAGACCCTGAGATATTATAGCTTCACTCTATTTTCAGTGGAAGCAATCGGTGATGTTTTCACACATTACTGAAGACAGTAATGTGTTGAAAACATGCAAACCAAAGAAAACTCAGCATTATCTTCAGTGTAAGAATATCAATCACAGTAGTTTCTTCTCACACTACACTTATATTCGAATGATTAACCCTGTTTTTCAAGTTATGTATGCTTTCAAGTAAAATAACACAGTATGTAGGTGGTCATACATGTCAACCCACTTCAACCTTTTTGCCTTTCTAAGCAAGTTGTCACTGAAACTGTGTAGGTAAGTTAAGTGAGTCAAGTGTTTGGAAGCTCTTGACTCGGAAAAATACATCATTTTTAACAAACATCCAGCCCATCTTTGACTTTTACAAAAAGAAGAAATGATTTGAATTTCTAAAGTAAAAACTACTACGTGAGAGGTTTTCTAAATAACAAGCATAGCACTGATTTATTTTTTAACAGTAATACTTTTTCTAACAATGGATCTTGGTACCCTGTTTCCAATAGTAGTAATAGGGGTGGTAAGGAGGTGCAAAATAGATCTGAAATTTTCTGTGTCATACTGTCTTTCATAGGATTTATGATGTTATCCACTGCTTGCTGAGGCCATTAGTGGGGTGACAGGACATGAAGGGAAGGGGTAACAAGAGAATTGGATGAAAGAGCTGCCACAGGTGTAGCCCAGTTTAATATCAGCCTGGTCATTGGCATTTGATAACAATAACAAAGTAACAAAGCAGACAAAGTGACAAGTAGACATCTTCCAACTACAAGGGGCCATGCAACCAGTTGCCAGTTGAGTGCCAATAGACTGTATGCTTAATAAGAAAAAAAAAAATGCAATGGATTTTCCTGTTCCAATCTCTTCAAGTCAGTGTTAAGCTAGGTACCACCAGATTCCTTCTTTGCTATGACTTGCTGTAGGGTGAAACCAAGACCACTGGGCCTTAAGGCTCATGTTATATTACATGTCATACAAGCGGTAAACTGATCCTAGACCGACTTTCAAAAACTTACTACCATTTCTCAGTCAGCCCCATTTTCAATGTAGTCATCAAAGCAAGCAAGAAATACATTATATTGTGCTATCATAAGAGATTCCCAATAATAAATTTTTAAGTTAAGTATATGGCCTTCTTGTGTGGCTAAAATCCTCTTCTTGAATCTGTGCTTGCTGTTACCATTCTATTGTACTTGTTCTCATCTTTAAGCCAACCCATATTCCAGATAGTAACAAAGAGGCCATAATTCATAAAATAGATTCTTGTCTTGGTTACACCTTTACAAACACACTTGTTTGGTGTGTGCATTGCCATGACAACATCAATATCAAATGTTCACTCAGAATGAACACATTTTTCTTTCATCATCTCATCTCAAAGAGAGGACCGGTATTGATTAACAGACAGGTAAAAACTGATTCATGGAAAAGGAAAAGGAAAAAAAAAACTAATTGCATTGATTTTGAAGTCTTCAGAAGAAGAAAAGAAGTTGATTGCAGTAGAACGTTCTTATACTTTCTTTACCTGAAACTGTGCTCCCACTCTATTTAAGTTAATGCCAAGGGCACATATGCATCACCACTAAGCCTTCGGATTTCACTGGAATCATTTCTTTTGCGTTCTGGAGGGAAGGGGTTCTGTGAGAAGGGAAACCTGAAATAACCTATTTTAAGGTTCTATTGCAAAACATTGGTATTTAAGTTCCCTTGGATGATATTTCCAAACATGGGTTATGAGATTCTGACATACTGACAAACAGAGGTCAAAATAAGCAGTTGAATACCAGGAGCTACTTTCTGCCAAAATTAACTCCTGGTCCACGGACTTTCAGGCTGAGCTACTTTTGGTGAACCCGGAGTTACTCTGTATTTTAACATTTTGGATTTTCTTTAATATCTGGCCAGTTTGAATACAGCCGGATGGTTATCTCTACGAGAACACGGAATCCAGGCATTGTTTTCTCAAGGAGACACTGTCTGAGCAATTAATCCCAGCGCTGTTTCATGAGAAAATAGCGCCCGGAGGTATCATTTTTACCAGTCTTCAGGCGCTATTTTCCAATCAACGGGTGCAAATAACGCCTGAGCACTCGCTTATTTTGAAGCCTGCTGACACACCACAGTAAATGTCTGGTTCCATTACATTCAGAGACTTAAGAAACGCTCCAAGAAGTTACATATGAATTTAAATTACTACGCCTACTATAAATATCTACCATGAAATAAATACATGTATGACTAGACAACTACATTACCAAGAGTGTAGTATGATTAATACTAGGCTGGCATTGCTATGAGCTACATTCATCTGATTGCTACAACTGTACTTTCAGAGCTACCATATACACAAGACCCCACCTGGCTCAAACAATCAATCATCCAGAGCGTGAAAACGACAATTTTATCCTCTTGTATGTTAAAGCCAGATTCCCCACAATGTCTGCCACATGGGAAGAATTATCTTTTTTGAATTCTATTTTTTGACTGCTGTCTGATACTCTGTATCAAGTTCTTAATTTCCTAGTGTGCAATCCAGAGCTGATCTGTTATTGAACAAAGCTGGAAAACATTAAATAAAGTTGTACAAACATTAACTAACTTGATATGATATCGATGATATTACTTTTGGGAGTGAGAATGTATGTGTGTGGCATGTACATCTATCAATAGAGCATGCAATATTTTCTAGAATGCCATCATAAAGTGGTTTAGGTGGTCAGAATGTGTACAAACAGGATGTTACAGCTACCACCAAATGAACAGACATTACGCACATGCAACAGAGCAGGAAGTGCACCCTCCAATGGAGGCAAGGCTTGTATCATGGCAACTTACACCAACAAATGCAGACAGCTGATTTGTGTACCGGTGGGATATGCGCGTTCAAGTCTACTACACCCATGAGCAAAATCTACATCATGCTTCAATGCTTCCTTGTTTGCTGCCAAAATGATGTCGCATAATGTCTATTTTTGTGATGAAGGTAGTCTGTAAAGTTCTTGTGCCCCTCAGACATACCTTTGAGAATGTTGTAAGTAGTCAGTATTTGTTTTTAATCCCATCCCTACCCCTCCCCTGCCCACCAATTTAACAAAGCACAACATAAAATTCAATCTGTTTTCTACACATTGATGAGGTACACGACTGGATGGGAGGAATTATCCACTTAAAATGGTTACAATATCAAGCCAAGAATCCATAGCTGGTGGACAGCTGTCTTAACAGCAGAAAAAGTCACATACTGCCCTCAGCTCTCCCATCTTGGTGCATTCTAATGAACAAGTCAATCTCATTTATAGATTCATATCCACAGCATTGAGTGTACTTGGTGTTACTTGGTTTAGGCGTTAAGTGCAAATTAACCACCTCCCACACTTCAAGCGGTCCACTTGTGTCAAAAGCTGGCAAAGTAGCAGCACTTCATATCATGTTGCCCTCTACCATCTAGGTGCCAACTACAGGATAATATCATGTGATTAAGGTATGCAGAGAATACCAATACCTAGCTGATACCTGGTTTGGACATTCAGTATACTTAACACTGACCAGTGCTCTAACATTACTATGGTCAACTGTCATCACCATTACCCCCTATTACAGGAAATCATCTTTTCTGGATGAGCACAGTGTTCAATTATGTCAGATTATTCTTCACGATTGAGCAGTGCTTATCCATTAAGACCTACAGATATTTTTACAATAAAGAATTTTGAATATAAATAAGGTAAAGATGGAGAGGGGTGTCACAAAGTAACTGGATATATTGGGGACGGAGGGCAACATTCAGTATTAGTACTACATAGGATCTGAAAATGACTAAAACTTCTGAAAATGACAAACTTCTGAAAACTCTAAAATATACCATGCAATCATTTTGTCCTATTTGAATAAATATACCTGCAGCTTGATATATCACCTAAATCTTCTTAATGTATGGTTACCTCCCATCAAAGATAAATGAAATCCAATGTACTCTCAGTGCCTCCTTTGCTTCTAATCTCTTCATTCTACCTCCATGGTGTCCGTATAATTAGAGGCTCACCTAAAGGGTGCAGTGTCATCAGAATGAGGAGAGAGTTGAAGACAATATTCCTATGGGCACAGAGATGTATAGTGAACTGTCAGGCAGTGAAAATGGTTTTCTCATAGCCACCTATGAACCTCCCATCTTATAGATGTCTTCAAATCATAACAACCCTGGGGAAATCAGGAATATGTTTATCGAGAATCCAGAGAAAGGAAATGGTTTGCCTTTCATATAAGTCATTACAACCAGAGAATGTCTCTTGAATCATTTATTGGAGCATTATATAGCCATTTATAGAGGTAAAGGCATATAGAATCAGAAAGCCAAAAAGGCTTAGCGATTCCTTGCCTCTGAAAACGTCACGTTCTTTCAATTTCTTGGGATTACAACTGACACAGTTTGATCCTGAGTGCTTCTTAGTAAAAGCCCTGTTTATAGCTACCTTCAACTGTGCAAATAAATTCCCCCACCTTCCTGGTGGGTGTATTTACGAGGGACTACACTTACCCCTTCTACATCTTATTTGCATTTATCTCGCGCGTCGCACGCAACTCGAAGTAGTTCTGACACTGCG
This sequence comes from Holothuria glaberrima, assembly GCA_009936505.3. Taxonomy (NCBI): domain Eukaryota; kingdom Metazoa; phylum Echinodermata; class Holothuroidea; order Aspidochirotida; family Holothuriidae; genus Holothuria; species Holothuria glaberrima. The sequence goes on from WURT03053381.1 coordinate 4,919, forward strand.
CCCCCTATGTCCACCATCTTGGCTGAAAATACTCCCAAAAGGGTTTATAACCGTCAACTGAGGATTAAGCCAACTATAAGATCCATCAAGGTTACAATTCATGAGATATATAAATTTACAAGATTTTCACCATTTGACCCTTAGTGACTGTGTAAAAGACCACATTTCCTGGGCTACTCAAGCAATATCGCAATCACAATTCATCTAGAGACAATCTAAATAAAAGCTACTAACTTCTAAATCTAGTTGTCTGCAACATTGTTGCATGTAACCCATGGCAGTACTTGTCATACATACTACATACTGTGGATTTACTACTACTTTACTGCTACAAGAACCATACCTCAATACAGATGTATAGTAAGTAGTTCAGATGGACTTGATGATTACATGGTAACTTTTATTCCCAACTGTCAAAAAAATTTTAATGAACACCCAACATGTGTGTCAAGGTCATTGGCTGTGATGCCCTAATTGACAATGATGAGGTAACTTGTTATCCACAAGTGTTTGAACAATTTCACTGATACTCAACAGGTGTGTCACTGCATTTAGTCTTTTTGGCATGCCAATCATATTACTGTGGATACACAGGGAAGCAGCTAGGTTTTAGCACAAAGTTATACCAGCATACCCCCAAATTTCTAATCCTGTAAGTCACAAATTGCTGTCCCAAAAAATAACATTAATCTTACCACTGTATTCATATTCTAAATATTTCTAACAATGACTAATGCTCATTTGGTTTCTTTCGACAAGATTACATGAAGCCAATTTTTAACCCCAATATATGAGACCACTCACCAAACCACTAACAGAGTGCATGAAGACAGACACTTAAACATTTAATGGATGATTTTAAACTCTTCTACTTCATGTAAAGACAGGCTATAATTACTACATGTCATGATTCCAGCTTACTTAAAGTTAACCATCAAAAAGCCTTCACTTAATAGCAATCTGAAAGCAGTAAACATAAAATCAAACCTAGTAAAATATTAACAAGTTGCCATAACAAACCATTTGCTGGTATTAACCTCACACATAGTCACTTACAGCGGGCCATAAAAATTCAACCAACAACACCAGAACATTGATCACCATCATGATGGCATACTTTTGCCTGAGTAAAATATTTTATGAACAGACTGCAGGAGGCTGTTAAAAGTAAATTTGTAGGGAAACAAAAATTGCACTAATAATTATTCTCTGCTAAAAAAGAGAGTGTTGACTGTGCAGGGCAAAACTGAACCACATACATCAACTCTCATAGTAGACTGGGATCAGAGAAGTAGGTCACTCAAGTAGCCAGTTTGTCCAAATGAAAAAACAAGGATTCAGCTTTGTAATTGAGTGATCACGGCTCCATGGTTAGATGAGGTTTTACAGCCCAGTTTCTAACCAATTGGTTTAAGTCGACCTGGCTACGGTCTTTTTTTCAGTTGTGGCTCACTGGCTTGTTTGCTCTACTCCATTGTTTATGCTGAGCACAAATATATTTCCTAGGAGCTATCAGAAAATTATAGGCCTATAGAAGAGGGTACAATGGTAAGTGAATTTAGGCATGCAAGGACACTTGTTGTGTCAATTGTAGCCCCAATATCTTTATCTAACTCAAGACATTGGGGCGGGGAAGATGCAATAAACCTATCACCATACCTGCTTAACATATGCAAACTGTTGAACACTTCTTCACTATATGCCTAAAGCAATTCGTTGTGAGACATTTAACGCCCATTTCCCTCAACATTAATGGTTGCTGTGTTACGACATAATAAACTCGCACTTTTCCACCAGCTTTCCATGAGCTGTGCATATCAATGGAACTTTAAGTTACCATTAAACAAAATGTTTTCACAGTAAACCAAACCATTGTCATCTGTTAGTGAACTAAACAGAAAATATCACCAACTGGGGTTTTATGATTGCTGTTTTTTCAGACTGCCAGCCTCTAATGATATTGTTACTCCCTGCTGGATTTACGACTTAAACAGAATACAATCTACCCCAGCGTCTAATTTCTACACTTCTTTAGGCCACTGCAGCCATATCTGAGACATATTGTATGTCAGCTGTCATTTTCAAACATGTTCCATTACTTAAATGTGAATCATATCCCCGGATATTCTCCAAACATTATTTTGGCCACATGACCTCTTCACAATAGACTGGTTATGTTTGTTCATCCACAGTAGAGCAGTGAAGTATTGCAACAAAATTCAATTTCTTAAGACATTCTTTGACGTGAAAAACAAGGCAAATATCTTAGCACTGTTATACTTCATTGAATACCTCTTCGAAGAGCTCTTCAAATGTGGCAGGTTGTAGTGTGCAAAGCTTGCAGGGAGATTCCTGTGCATTAATAAATACTTCGCTGGTGACAGACATCCTCTAGGCCTAGCAAGCTGTGTTGCAAAAGTCACATGGCTACAGCTGGTTGTTGCAGACCATATGAAAGCTGGTGGGTTGCAGTCATGACTGAATTTACAAACATGAAATGAAAGTACTTATTTCTGTCTGTCAGAGTAGGAAATAATAAAGGTTTAAAAAAAGAAAAAAAAAAGATAAAAGGGTCATGTCTCATGTACAGGGTTACAGGACCATAAAAAAGAAGAGGAAAGTTCTTAACTCCATCCAAAAAAAAAAAGGATCCTACTATATCTTGTATCATTACCAAGATAGCACCATTCTCATCAGTCACAAGGACACCCCAATGCGTCAGACTTGTAGTAAGTCTATTGTCCTTTTACCAGATGTTACATTTTTCTTGAATATTTATTTACATTATTTTGAAGCTCAATTTCTATATAGAAAATAATCTGAGGTACCAAAGTCTACAAAACTCATCCATTTACGAGTCTATTAGCAACGATACTCACCTCCTTTTTACATATGTATTTCCCCTAATTGCCTAACAATACCTACATTTATCTGGCAGACTCTTAGCACAGTTGGTACTATTGCCCTTTCAACTCCTCTCCTAGCTCGTTCCTCCTAATTGCCCGCTTGAAGTTCGAAAGTAGTACAACAAACTCATTCCATCAAGATATTCAGAGATAATGTAAAACAAAGTAATATGAAGAAAAAGAGACTGCAGACACAGTGAGCCCTAAAAAAGTTAAAATTTGCCACATTTCCAGTAACTTTGCAAATTGGCTGCATCCCTTGAAAGCAAATGTTGGAGTTTTGCTTTCTTTCATGTACTGTATTACTGAAGTATTCTTACTGAAATATCCTGGTATTATGCTGGGTTGACTATGGTAACATCACATGGCAAGGAAGTTTTTCTCAGAGTACAAACACAAGAATTTATACCGTATATTTACACTCACAGATACACTTAAGTTACCCAAAACCTTCCTGTTTTGTGAATCTATGAGCCCTACTTACCTCACCTATAACTACTATTGGACAGTCCATCTACCATGGAATGATCACTGGCAATGAAATCCCCCATCTGGATGGCACTATACTATATCCTTGAGCTGACCCTTGTTTCATGAATTTCCATACATTAAATGATCCTTCCATTCAAATTTACAATGATGAAGAGACTGGATTTGAGCAATCTTATTCTATTGCGGAATGTTGTTAGCAATTCTAGGTTGAATCTTATGCTGAAATGTATCTCCATTTCTGTACAAAAATTAAAATTTGTCAGTCTTTTGAATTTTTTCCTCTCATTTTAAGTTTCTGAACTTTGACCTCATAACCAAATGATAAGTATAAACCAGGGATGGATGGTACCACATAGACTATCTACATCTAGTATAGTATGATATACTTACGTAGTAATAGCTCATGACAGAATCACCAAAACCAGTGAAGTCAGGTCCAATACCAGGGGGATGAAGTATTAATTGCAGTCATGAAAAAAGTTTGTAAATTTATACAGCTGCTCTCTGCAATCTTTGTAACTTGTACATTTTTTAACAACCAGAAATGCCTCCATACACTGATTTCTTGCACTTTTAGAGCTCACTCTTTTAAAAAATTGTTTCTTATGAAATGACCAGTCTAAGGGTATACCTAGCTATTAAACATACTGTATCCATACACAGTGTTGTATGTTACAACAAATGAATAGAGGTACTGGAGGAATGTGATGGTTGACACAGTTTTTCTTATTATATTTATAGGTCAACCACAAATTTGTTTTCAAATATGGAATTACTATTTTTGGATACACAAAACTTTCTGCTTATATTTCTAGTTTTTCCTGTTCCCTATATTTTTTTTGCTAATGTAGGAATGTCTGATTGATTGAGCTCCTATGCTAAATATTAAAATTATCCCATGGCAACATAACTTTCACAAAGGATAGTTTCATGGTAGCAGAAAAAAAAAAGAGAAAAAAATTCCTTACCAATCCCATAGGATAAGCGGCATACTTTCAGATATCCAGCAATTACTGCCAGACCAAAGACTACAGACAAATAATTACACAGCACCAGGATTACAATTTCGATTTTTGTCTATGGAATCCTTGGCTTCAAAATTCAAAGCTATGGCAAAATTAATTCACAGTGTCAGCAAAGAATATTTTCTGTTAATGTACTTGCTTCACTCGCTACACCTGCATTTTTGAGCAACTTAGGACAACATGACACAAAAATGAGTACACAGAATGGACAATACTCTAGGGCTTCCATGAAGTACACTGATACTATTCTTCAAATGTGGGTTAATTTTATACAAAACACCTGAGGGCATACATACAGTCTATATACTGTATGGGAGAATGCAGATGTCTGAATTACTTAAGAACCTGTCCATGCCTTCAGAAGACTGTTAGATTCAAAACTGCGTGCACCAAGTGCAGATTCCATTTGTCAGTAAGATAGTATGCCAAAGAGAAACCAAAATGTCCAGTAATAGTTTTACACCTAAACTATTTTACTGGCAATTTGCATCATCACATCCCTAATTTTACTTTCCTTCCCATTCTTCTCTCATTACCTACCTCGTTCACTACCCTTGATACCCTTTCCCCCTTAGAGAGAGAGAGAGTGAGAGAGAAAAACATGAATACGACAAATTATTTTTACTATTGACAAGTTCATGTTAAGTTTACAAACATTTCCCTGAGGTTGAAGTCCCAAACCATCCTTGTGAATTGTCTGGGATATTTGGGAAGTACCACACCCCAACCAGTAGGACTGCTGATAGGACTGGGAAGGGACTCACACAAGGGAAATTTCAGCCAAGAAAATTTAGAACTGTTATTTAGTGCTTGAAAGGGACAATCCTGCATCTGTGCATTTCAATGTATTTTTAGTGTGGTAGAACTATTGACAAACTTGTGATCCAAGGATTACCGGTTCCAATTCCTCCAACCTGGTTCGTAATGTGAACTGTGTCCTCCAGCAAATTGCTTTATTTCAATTTCCCCTCTTTACCCAGGGGTAAAACAGGAACCTGTGAGGTACAGGAACTTGTATGACTGCAGCCATGCACTTAAAAATTTGTCTCTGTGACAAGTTATCATTGACTAGAAGTAATATTTGAAAAATGCTTAGAGACCTATAGCTGGTGAAAAGCTTTTTATAAGCAAAAGCCAATGGCTTCCAGGCTTATGATAGACTGTTTATTATATGAAGCACGGCAAGGCAGCATACCGAACAGTTTAAGTGAGTCCTTGTATGAACAGGGCGCTTCTATTATTAAATTGCACTGTAACTTGCCAAGGCCTTTGCATTCTGAGAAATAGCATGACAACATGAGAAGTATTAAACATATTATAAATATGTTTCTCTTTACATCACTGCCTAAGTAACAGGAGGAGTTAACTTGCAAATACAATGTGGTTTGGTTAGACCATTGTTCGATTGTTAAGCTGTTTGAGGCAGTTGTGTAGTCTTGTCTCTACATGTATATCTCAAAATGTACGTCCTCTCTTTAGCATCACAATACTGTTGGCGATCAAATGATGGTAAAACAAAATTGGATGGCATTGTTAAATGGTCTGGAAAAATGTAATTGAAACCATCTCCTGTGCTTTAATTGGTTTTGAATTGTTAAATATACTAATGTGAACTTTGCCAATTAATACTCTTTAATGATTGGTCTTATCAAACTCTGACACATTTTTGAAGGATAAATGAAAGAGAATTTTGTTTTTCAATCATGTTTAGGATATGTGGCTTGGCAATGGAGAAATCATTCTCCACAAACTTGTGGAATTGTAACACAATGTGTGTAGTGACTTCAGAATACAGTTATTCATGCTATGAACCTCTAAATTACAAACAGAGACATCCCATTTCATTCACAATAAAAGTTAGTTGCTATAACGACTTTTCATCATAACATTGCTCTTTTAGACTAATTCTTAGCAATCTAACCCTATACTTTGAGAGAATTTTTCAGGGATGGTTTAAATTTTAATAGATCTGAAGTCTTCGACTTTTCTTTCCAGTGTTTGCCGCTCCAAACAGAAGTCTGCGCACAACTTTATGCATGCTGAAAATATGTTGTCTACCTACTGCACGCCTTAGTGGCAGGTTTACATATTGCCCTAGTGAAGACTG
>WURT03053392.1:0-14163 GCA_009936505.3 Holothuria glaberrima
AAGAAAGAAAGAAAGAAAGAAAGAAAGAAAGAAAGAAAGAATTTTGTCTCGTCGAAGCCATTTGATTTGTTACACTGACTCGGTTCATCTCTCAAATTTACACTTCTTGACATTTTTCATTTTACGATGTTTTCATTCACATCTTGACTTCTGCTGACCTCATATGACCTGTAAACCCTACCAAAAAGTGGTGAATAACAAAAATAAAAAGAACATGTTGAGGAGGAATCGTACCAGGGACCGTCTACGTGAGAAACCGAACTCTAACCCACCACACCATCAAAGAGCTCGTTCAGCGTACAGTATGTTTAGTCTTCCTATAGTCCCAACATCCTTTATAATTAGATAATTCAAAAAAGAATTATTTCTGTAACAGTTATGCTTGTGAAAAATAAATGTTTTTCTCTATTCTGTTGTCTTAGGAATGTTACAAAATTCAACTTTAACTTTTCGTTTGTAACCAAACGCCGGACACAATTTGGAGTTACCCCCACTGTCTATTTAGTTTACGAGGTTTTCGTAGTTTCACTCCTGATGACCTCAGATGACCTTCGACCTCCAATAAACCCGAAGGGTTCTTTTTCTCTCAGTTAAAACCTGGGCCGTAAAACCTCATCTAACTAACTTTCTCTCAAAGTAACACATCTATATGCCAAATGTGAAAAAGATCCATCATCCCTGTCTTGATATGTCATGTTGTTTCAAGGTTGACCTCAACTGACCTCAAATGACCTTTGACCTCCATTGAAAACAATAGGGTTCATTCTTTCAATATGGTGAAGTTAAATACTAAGTATGAAGATTGTTCATCATTGCTATCTTGAGATATCGTGTTTACAAGCAGTTTTTGAGAATTTCGTATTTTCACCTCCGATGATCTCAGATAACCTTTGGCATTTACCAAAATTAAGAGCGTTTGTTTTTTAATTATGACGCATCCACATGCCAAGTATGAAAAGCATCTATGCTTCCTGCCTATATATATATATATATATATCTTGTTTTCAAGGTTTTCGGCTTTTGACCTCTGGTGACCTCACAGGATCTTTGACTTTCACCAAAAATAGGTATTTTCCTATGTAATAATTCTAATACCAAGTATGAAAATTATATCCATCATTGCTATCTTGAGAAATCTTGTTACAAGCCAAGCGTCACAAACACTCATACACATACACAATCGCCCGCGTGATTGCATATATTATAAATAAGGAAATGATGGCGCTGTTTGTTTTTGACTGTTTTCATTGTTTTTCTTTTCTCCCTGTTTAAGTTTCCCTTACCTGTAGTAAGTCGATCAGGTTCACGCTGTTTTGCCTGCAGTATACGTGACTGTATTCAAGGTAATGCAATGTCTGACAAGTCATGGATTTTCCAGAGACAAAATCCAATTATTTCAAAAAGGAGATTTTCAGAAGGTGAAAATACCATCTCAATAGTATGAAGCATTTGGAAGGTGTTCATTCTCAAAGAAGTAGTAATATTCGCTAGAGACAAAGCTCGTAATGGGAAATATGTGATGTCAGTGCGGCATATTGCTACAGACATAGTGTTGTACTTTTAAATTTGATGTTGACACCACTTAAAGGAATATTAAAGAACTTTGTTTTTATACCCTACAAGTGACATAATATTATGCTAATCCACATGGAAAGATCTTTCAACAATCCAAAAAAATAACATTTTCAGAACAAACAGTATATGAAACTACAAAGAATAACAAAGGGGTTCATAGGCAACGTACCCATTTCACATCGCATTCCTTGAACTGTATGAGAACTAGAGGCATTTCTCGACGACAAACCAATCCTTAAAATGAGATATCTAGAATGAGGATGGAAAATGGCTTCAGGGTTTGGAGGACATAAACTGAATTTTTTCTTCTTCATATAAAACCGTTATTAAATGCTACCGTGATATGCCTCTAGGCCAAACTACTGTAGCGCAGTATATACTCTTTCCTGTCCTAACAAGTTGCGCCTGATTTGACGTCTTATTTGCGCTTTGCATAAGGACGAGATGGTAAAGATATTAAATGAAGAAACACAGCAAAGTAGTAGGAGAGAACAAATAAACAGAAGTGAATGAATTACAAGATAAAGTCTGACTAGCAGACTTATTTCCAGTGTGGTTCTTTACAGCGAATAAGTAGTCACCTCATTTTTATTTTGGAACAACAGCTAAATCTTTCGAATCTCCTCTTTTTTCACTTCTAAGTATGTTTAATGATGCTTCTAAACATAAACATTGGATATTCAAAGTAAAATAAGGAGTTATTATACATAAATTTAACAATTCGGTCACAAAAATTTTGTCACACGATTAAGAAAAAATCATTCATGAAATAGCATACCCAGGTACGCTTATTCAAATTGGGATGACTGCATTTTCCCTGTAAAAATGTAAGCAATGTACAAAAGCATATCTGAATTGTCGCTGCTGAGTTCTATAAAACACAACTAGAATACTGAAAAGTTAAAGGGCCAAACGTTTTACTTTATTTGGCAGACCCTGCAACATGTTTCTGGACTTAACATGTAATAGCGCCCCCATTGAAAAAAACTCCTACAACTGACATACATCGAAAGCAGAAGGAAAGGAGTTGTCCAGGAGCCTCTCAGTAAAAAATCAAGCCATTTGACGCTTATGTGTAGAATTTCCATATTGTGTAATTAAGCTTTCTTATAACATCTTGACTAGGGATACTCTCGCCCCCTCCTCCAAAAAAAAAAAATCAAACTTGACTTTTTACGTTGTTGACTTGGTTCAAAAAGTAAAGATTAGCCTATGTTTTTCCTAAATACGAAAGATAATTTATTATGAACCAACTGATCATTAAAACTTTCAAGTTCCGGACTTAATAAGGATTCAATGATGTTTAAATCATTACCAGGCAAGAGTAACTGTAGAATCATCAGTATAAAGAATCAATTAACAGGAATCAGCGACGCACGTATCATTGACATGTATTGCAAAAGAAGAGCGTTTACAATGGATCCTTGAGAAACTCCAAGTGGACAGCACTTTCAGTTATTCATCAAACTTCTAGCTAATGAAGGAAAAACTTGGTTTTCTGTGCTAAAGGCCTTTGCACTCTGGCGAAGAGCCAAGGGGCGAAACCAAAGTTTACTCCCGCGGGAGCTACGTTCCCAAGGGATGACTTAAACTAAATATGACGAACCTCACGACTTTTAGACCTCTGCATCATGGGCCTTCGACGGGCCCGTAGCCAACTTCACATTTTTAGGGGGCAAGTGTTGTGATTGGGGGCAAATGCTGTGATTGGGGGCATAAAATATTCCACTACATTAATTATTATGCAGTTTCAATTTTCATCTGGTGGGCAGAAATATTTTTGGGGGGCATTGCCCCGAAATGCCCCCCCCCCCTTTGCTACGGGCCCGGCCTACGATCCAGTAACCATGACTTACTTATACGAATTAGTGATGTAGTAAGTTAGTAACTTTAATCACTTTAGCTAATTCTGACCAGAGGAAAGAAAAACTGAAAATAACAGCGGTAAATAAATACCGGCCTCGATAAAACTACTCGCCAGCTTGTCATTGGTGAAAAACATTCTTTACATATGACAAGCTTCACCTAAACTAGGGGTTAATAAAATAGATATCACTAGCCCAATGGCGATTTGGATTAGCTATTTTAGTCGACGCTTCATTTAACACTGAGCTAGAGCACGAAAACATTACATTATACCCATAGGACCAACAAACCTTATGTACTGACGTCATGCGGAGGTCTACAAACCTATCTGCTTAGTTTAACTTGTAATGATACGCGCTTAGCTCTGCTTGTTCTGTGACGTCATTTGCATAAGGTCTATAATTCATTATCACGATTTAACCCCTTTGAACAGGGGCCGTTGAGCCAATTTTGAAGTGCGGGGGCTAATCATCGAAGCGGCCGAATATGTTCAATATAATAAAAGCAGTTATAGGCGGCCCAAAATGCCCACGGCAGAAAAGGTGCGGGGGCTAAAGCCTCCCTAGCCCCCTCTCTCCGCGGTCCCTGTTGAAGAAGATTTGGGATTACCAATCAGAGTACCGCAATTATCTTCTAGAATTTCACATAGAGTGGTAAATGTAATTATCCCATAAAATATGCTATATCCAGTCTGCCCGGTCTATATTACACGTCAAAAGTATTATATTAGTCCAGCGTCTTTAAAATGCCAAAAAATTCTCTCAAATATTCATAAAGTTTTTCTTAGTGTAGATAGTGTGGCTCAAGGGCGTGGATCCATTTCCAAGAGTGGGGGACTTTTCACCATTTGCGAATCGCTGTCCTGGGGGAGGGGTGTAAGGGGTGTCCTCCTGCCCTTTTGAAAATTTTTGCTCACGTTAGGTGGGCTGGATGCAAAAAGGTACTACATTTGGTGCTACATTTGAATTGAATATACCAACAAGAATTTCTACTAAGTTTTTTTTTTCCATTTTGCTTGCTTTTACTCAGTCCTTGGAGTAAATCAGAACTACTTTTCGTGAAGTGAGTGAACAGTTAATTGTTATACTTTTCACCATTTACGAATCGCTGTCATGGGAGAGGGGTCTGAGGGGAGGGGTGTCCTCTCCCCCTTTGAAGAAAAAAATGAAACTGGAAGGTCTCCATATGGCAAATGGTGCCATATTTGGGCGAAATTTAGCTTTTAATATGTAGTGTCAATTCGTAATTACAGTTTTAGTTTTAATCAATTTAAAAAAATGGGGGACTTTTTGGCGATGGCCCCCCTTCCAAAAAAGTGAAGGGGACGCGTCCCCTCATGATCCACGCCCATGAGTGTGCTTCATTAAGTAAATTACAATAGTTTGTGTTGAAAAAGTTATGAACAAAATATAACACCTTAATTTCAAAATTAAACACGTTTTACCGCTTTACAGTTTTATGCATTTGCCACTCAGCATGTCTTGCCGCACCATGCATGGAGATGAAAGACTGCATCACAATAGCTTTACCATCATACAATAACAAAATTTATCCTGAAATGTTGTATTCACCAGTAGAGGATTCAGAGGACGGTGGTCTAATAGTCTAAGAGATATTCTCCAACACCCGTCCCTTGCTGAACAGCCATTAAATTGAGTTTTGCATCTTATCTTCTTGAGAATTGTAATATTCGTAAAAATATGAAAATGTGATAGTTTGACACAAAAATTATTCATTTTTCTTATTTTGTTCAAGATCTATCTACTTCAGAGAACATTTTTTAAAATTGATATTTTCAGAGTTGCTTCACTTGATTTGTTGTTTACTTGGCGTGTTTGTAAATTAGCTAACAGTATGCAGCTTAAAGCAGTGACTCGTCTCTATCCACTATACAATTTTTACTGAAGACCGATTGAACCGTTACTAACTCGAATTAATAATGCTTACTTCTCTCGTAATAATTATACGCACTCATTGGAAATAGTAATACGCATTCTATATTACAAGTGACAGGGAGATATCTCTCTTGACGTAAGCACTTAAAAGCATGTTCTGGTGATCTCATTTGATGTTTTCAAAAAAAGCAGAAAAAATTTCTGTGTTAGGCAGTGAAAACCGCATCTCAATAGCATCTTGCGTTTGGAAGATATGAATTTTTGGAGAAATGCTACATGTTCAGCTTCCGCAGTGCATGATGGGAAATCCGTGATGCCATCTGGGTAAATTGATTTGATCTAGCTTTTGTATTTCTTTATGATGTTGATATCACTATACTGAATATTTTATAACTTTACCTGCTGTGCCATAAGTATGGAACAGTTTTAAACTATATCTACGCGGAAAAACATCTAAACACTCCAACGGTATCAAATTTCAATGACAAACAAGGTATCCAATTATAAGAATAACAAAAGGAATCTGAGGCAATTTGCCCACTTGGAATCACGTTCTGTGACCTTGAGGAAACCTTGCGGTATTTCTTATTATCAGTAACCAAACTTTAGGAAGGGATATCTTGAGTTAGTAATGGAGTTTTGGTACGGGGTTTGGATGACATGTAATGAAAATTTTTTATCTTTCCTACAAGACCCCTACAAAATGCCATCAGACAATGCCTTTAAGGATCACGTCCGGACGAAGCGCAATAAATGTTATTGCAGTATTGACTAACAAAGTATATAGTACGCTAGTAGTGTAGTAGGATTATTGAAGTGATTCTGCACCTCATTCAACCAACGTGTCCGGAGATCAACTTGATGCTCCACTCTAAATAATATTACGTACTCGACTAGAAATAACTCTAAATAATAATACGTACACGACTAGAAAAAACATGGCGTTCTCCACTTAAAATAATAGCAATCCACTTAAAACTATTACGTCTTCATTTATTTCAAATATTCTTTGTCAGTTGTAAATGATTTGCAGTAAAACCTTACGAAGGATTTCCCTCGTAATTAAACATGTAATTTCTTTGTGCACGAAAATTTTGAATGAGCTATTGCAAAATATTACACTGTTTGTTGTGTCTTTTAAGTGTACCTAAAGTCTAAACTCACAAGAATATATTCTTTATATGTTGGAAATGAATCGTATTCAACTCCCACTGCCATAGCTTGTTCCACTGCTGAAATATAAAATGTTGAAATTTATTCAGTTAATTTGAAATAGCTCATTGGGCAATGATTTGTGAGTAATGTTCCAATATAACTCACATTACCTATTTTTGTTTCCTTTTGAAATTAAAATTTTTGTATGTCCTTGAAAAGCTTCCTGTTTTCTTGCTTAGCATATTGGACAGAGAGGGATTTTATAGTCAAGTTACCCTAATACAATAAATTGATCACAGTTTAGCACAAAGTGCAGTGGCTCTTGAAAAAAAAAAAAGAATAAAAAACAAAGACTGTAATTTGATTAGTACAAGAATAACATCACAAATTATTGAGCAACATGGTCAAATTTTAACCCTATTTGAGTCTTATAAAGCCTTAATTGGGTCATTATTTCACCAAATAATTTTGGTCAGTTCCCTTCTGACCCAGTTTTGGGTCAAGGTGACCCAAGTGTTTTTACAGTGTAGAAAAGAGGCTTTGTATCAGGTGCCGTTAGACATAAACATTTGTACTAAAAGAACCCAATGACGTTACTGTACCTGCCATTGCAGCAAACTTGCTATTTGACACAACCAATATGTGTTTGCTAATCTCTTCTGCAAACTAAAATAAAGATTATATCGCCAATGGCATGCCGTGTGATCTTACGTAGTGCTAAAAAGTAGGCCTAATCCTTCGAAGAAGCTGAAGAACCGTTACATTCTTCTTATTCATGTCCGACATCGCCGTTGTCACTTAGTTGAATTCAAGAACGTGGTGTTCCATTCAGGAAGTTAAAAAGGTAATAATTCATTTTACATAGCTCTTAGCGATTGTGCCCCAAGATTCAACTCGACTCAAACTGTGTGACTATCTGCCTTTCAACTTTGTGTTGGTAAATGTTTAAGGCTCTCTGTAAAGTAGTATATGGACTTGGTTATCAGATTATTAAAATTGCATTGTATACGAAAGATTGTAGCGTGTGCTCTTCGAATTACATGCAGGTAAGGAGTCACCCTGCCGGAGGTCTATGACTTGCGAAAAAGTAGATTGCTCAGAAAAACAAAGATCGAGGTCATTAGTTTAAAGGAGGATCAACGAATAAATGATTATGCTAACTTTAATGAAGTATATGGGCTTTACACACTGTAATCCGCTCTTTGTGCTACGAGTTTTCCAAACGCGACAATAACTCCCTTTCAGATCGGTTAAGTGTAAATTGTAAGCCAGAGTAGAGCATATGGAATGTGTTTTGGTAATAGCTGTAAAGCTATGTCAAGCCGCTTAAACGGTCTTCAAATGGTTCTTCAGTGGATCGACACTGAGATGCTTAGTGAGTCAACAAAATGTCTTTGACAGGTTTACAAAAATACCCTATAGTCTGAAAGTAAAGAAAAGTACAGAAGTCATGAGAGTCATTTCTGACGAAAGCTTGACTAGCATTCAAGTCATCTGACGGTGTACTTGTTGAAACTCATTTATTTCTAAGGTATCCCGTCGTGACAGCATTTCTACTTCAAAGTAAAGGATGATTTCTTAGGCTAATACATAATAGGCCCAGTTCCCAGTAAGTTCTACCAACAGAAAGGAACCGAATCAAAGTTGTTTATGCAGATGGCTTGATGAAATGACAGTTCTCCGTAAAGTCCGTTTACGTTAATAAACAGAATTTTATTTTTACTAAATAAGATCTCTGTTTGTTGTTACATGAAATTATTCACTAGGTGGACGTGGAATCGGTACAGATACAACTTTAGGCGCAGCTATAGACCGCCAAGTTACAGTGACAAAAGGAGGACTACATACGCAAAAAGACGATCATGCACGGTACACCCCATGGAAGATGTTTGGCATCCTTAACACTCCAGTATAGGGAATCGCACTCTCAGCAATATTGACAAATATCCTGTAGGCCTATCATACCATGGAGCTACTACCTGGACCAAGTAATTAGCTCCATGGTCCTACCGATCCTGGCTATATAGACTGCTAGTATCGGCTACAGAAACTCACGCTAAGCGCGAAAGGAAACAGTTCTTAGTAACAGGGTGAATATCGACTGACTGATAAATTACAGGAGCCCAGGAACCTTACATGCTCAGTGCTGTACGGTAAATTAAAGACAAAATAATATCATTCAGTCAGAAACCTAAGTTTTGGGTGCTCCTTCTGTCTCTTCTGTCCCTCTCTGTCTCCTCAATCTTTCTCTTTTCCCCCTATACGTTAACCCCCCCCCCTTCGACTAAGTAATTTTCTCCCTACTGACAACGGGGATAGAGGGTAATATGCCCCGCGATGTTGAAACACGCCACTGCTGGTTACATGTTAAGAAATTATGATTTTTAGTGTCTTAGAAATTTTCTTTTTGGTGTAAGGGAGAGGGTGCTGTCTTAAGTCCTTCTCCTCTTTGTGAGTAAGTTTTTGGAGACTTCATGCTCAAGAAACTAGGACTTCAAGAAGAAAAGTTAAACTTTAAAAGCTTCTTAGAAAGCGAAAACGTGATTTAAAAGAACTTTACAAGATCATTGATTTTAGAATGTAATTAAAGACTATCATAGGCTATTTTGTATACACATGCTGTGGCACCACGAGAAAAGCCATACTGTAGATCTTTTACATGTAGATTTCAGTAGTGTTGTATTCAAAATACATGAGAAAAAGAGCTTCATTCTGTCAGTGTGTGTTACTTGCATAAGAGTCCGTCTGCGGGGTAGGTCCTACACCCCCGACAAAATATGGGAAAATGAACCTTTAAATGCCATTTGCCAAGTCCTAAAGTCCTTAAAAACATGATTAGTACAATGGAGTTTTAAGAATTTTCAGTGTTTTTCTGTTTGCAAGTAAGTCATTTTTAATTTAGGATTGAAAATCGTGTGTGTGGGGAGGGGACTGCATGACCCCCCCCCCGCCCTAGTAGGCTACGACCTTATGTCCCATGGTGCATGTTGTCTGTTAAATACCAAAGTACGAAGTGTCAACCGTTCCTCTCTTTTTGAATGGTTTTCTTATATGTTTGAAGACAAAAAATGTGTTTTAATGCTTACTTTTTTACTTATGTCGTGTTAGAGATAACTGTGTTGACTAGACGGTTTTTACCGATGTAAGAACTGAATTTGTTCATGGTTTGCACATTGCACACCCTATCACTGACAACTTGCATTGAGATGTTTTCTCTCGTCGCTAGTTCAGGACGTAACATGAACATGGTGGTACTTATATGGTTGGCCATCGCACCCATAACGCGATAGAGGCTATGCGAAGCGATTTGATGCTTCGTTAAGCCAATTTTTACCTACGCGAAGCCAAATTTAACATACGCGTAGCCAAATTTTGCAGTCACGCGAAGCTTGAGAAATAGTGAAACTCGTGCGCCTGCATTCACAGTCAACAAATCTAACATTAGAGCCGCATGTTGGTGAACCGTAAACCGTCTTCTCCCTGTTCGTTGACTGAAAATATTGCTTCGTGCTTCATGTACAACGTTTGTTTCTCTCCTTCGCGTATATTAAATTTGACTATGCGTATGTTTAATTTGGCTTCGCGTAGGTGAAAATATGCTTCGTGAAGCATCAAATCGCTTCGCGTAGGCTCTATCGCGTTATGGGTGCGATGGCCAACCATAGTACTTATATGATCCCAGGATGCAGAACAAATAAATCTTGTCTCATCCTCCTCCTACGCGTGTGTGTGTGTGAACAATAGCGGCTCTAAGAAATTTTGTAGGGGGGGGGGGACAAAAGAAGTAGAGGAGTCTCGGATACCCCTCCGGCAATATCAGTGAACCGCTTTGTAGAGTACATTGGGAGTATGTGACTGTTATTTGGTATTTTAACAACATAGCATGTCATCATTATTTTTTTTTGAGATTGACGACCATACTTTGCAAACTTTTGGGGATACTTGGCCCCGTGCCCCTATCCCCTATGTCGAGCGGCCAATGTGTGAAAAAGTGTATGTATGAAAGTGAAGAGGGGCTATTTAATCCCCTCACCATTTACATTAATAGTATCGTTCTTTTCATGTAATTAAGCTGCCAGTGCAAGCAAGTATACCACTGGTTAGTGATTGCATAAAATCTGACTCCTTGCAAATCAGCATATCAGTTTTCTGTAATGTAATGTTTGCACGACTTGTCTGACGCTGCACAGTTGTAAGGAGGAATTAATGTGCACGCCGATGTTTCAGCTGTTTTCTATGAATTATCTCTCAAGTTAAACTGAAATATCGTCAAATGCTGACTTTTTTCAGATTTGAATCACCAAGATTCGTTCCTTACCAAGATGAAGCTTAATCTGCTTTTTGCGTTGTCTTGGTTTGCGCTGAGTAGCGCCATAACGAAAGAAGAAACAGAATACTTCGGGTCTACTGGCATACAAGAATCAAACACCGGAATTATCGGATATGTTACAGTCACTAGTCGCGGCAGCAAGTGGCTGTTTGAAAGTAATGGTATACCGGATCACGACACCGGCAGGTTTCCTGGAAGTTATAATCCAAATTATATACAAGCCCAGAGCTTCTCCTACCTGTTACCAAAAAATCCGTCGATTGCAGTGGAACCATTTTGTCTCCCAGGTGGGCCGATCGCCATGGCGGTGAATGGAGTTATTATGTACAACCCATGGGACGCCGGTGGAGAAAATGCAATAGAAGGAGAAGGAAGGGAGAGATTCGACGGGTGTGGCGGGCACCCAGATAAAAGGGGTAACTACCATTACCATAAGATGCCCTCCAGCTGCTTGTTTGAGGTATGTCTGTGAAGACTTATACCATATTTACAAGGAACTGTAAGGCCACTTTAAGTACTACCATATAAGAATTACACTGAACTTTACACACTTTGATAGACCTCGCAAGTCTTGGGGGCTTGGGCATCGAAAATTTTCTTGGAGAAGGTTACCAGGGGGTCGTCTGCTTTTTCATCATTACCAAAAGAGTACAAAACCCACTTATTCTTCAGATCTCCTGTCCAACATACGTCTTGTATTCTTAAAAATAAAAAAAGATGATTCCTAATACCTAACTACGGAGCTTTTAACGGTAAAATGTATACTAAATGGTAGGTAGTGCTCGCTAAACGTTTGTTTTTCCAGGTTCATTCCGTTCTTTCTCAGTCTGTATTTTACCCGTTCGTCCCTTCTTTTGTCCTTCCAGCTGTCTGTTTTTCTGTCTGTCTGTTTCCTGCTTTCTTCTTTCTGTCCGTCTGTATTTATGTATGTCTGTTTGTCTATCTGTATGTTTGATGTTCGTTCGGTCTGTTTGTCTGTCTGTCTTGGTTGAATCATGTGTATAACCATTTGACTTTTGTTTGAATCTAGATTGAAGAAGGAGTTCCCTCCCCATTAATCGGAGTCGCTTTCGACGGATTCGCCATCTATGGACCAAACGATGAGTATGGAAATCGTTTAACTTCCGCTGACCTTGATGAGTGCAATGGCAGGGTTAACTCAAACGGTGTCTACCAGTACCACACTACATCCGACTTCCCCTACATCCTGGGATGCTACAAAGGTACTCCTGTCAGAAGGGCGATGGGAAACTGTTATTTTGCCTCTGACGCAGACGCTGAAGGGGACATAGTTTCGAGCAATACACAAGTACAATCGCAGGGCCCTAGACCCTACCCTAACCGTAGAGGCAGAAGAAGAGTAGAAAGGAAGGAAAGAAGACGGAAGCGTGAGGTATCTGCTCATGCTGTACCGATGCTGCCGGCAAACCTGTTTAAGCGTAGGCTCCCATCAGGTTATAAAAAGTGGCTCAGTGATATAGTATTCCACCGAGTGTAGACTTTTTTCAAAGTATTAAACCGAATTAATCCCCATGTCATTAATGAGCACTAGTTAAGACATAATTCAGTATTTACAATCCTACAGTTTTTTGTGTTAAAGTTGAAGGCCGTGTTAGAGTTTTTGAGCCTGATAATGGTGGTGTGAACGAATTTGATGAAACCGATTTGCAACGTTTTGATAATTGTATTAGGTGCGATGTTTAAACTTCGAATAGATATAAATTTCATAAACTGTTTGTCTGTCATTTTTTACTGAAATAGCTTTACCGGTTGTAAACTGAAAGTTAAAAGACCAAACGATATGGAGAATGACCAAAAATGGTTGGAAGACAATTGCACCAGAACTTATAGATCATAAACTTTTTTGTTTACCATTTGGTAATCATATGCAGGATAAATCTTTGATTCAGCAATGAAATACAAAGTATCTGTAGCAAAACATTAATTTTTTTAAAACATAAGAAAAGTGATAGTTTTAATTCAACATAATGAACGAAAAGGCTGCTTTTGCTTTTTATTATAGCCTACCGCAGTGTAGATACCCCATAAGTACACATGTCAGGAATATCTTAAAATAATAGAATGAGAAAGGAAAAGAAAAGATTATCTCACACAATAGAATTAAACTGATAAAGCCGTATATCAAGACGGCTTTATCAGTTTCAGCATCCTTTTGTATGAAACAAGTGATAGAAACACTTCGAACAGTTGAAATGTGAACCCCTTGTGCGGGGGGGGGGGGAGATAAGCACCCTATGAGAGCACGAACATTCTCGGCAAACAGAAGAATCCTACTCATCGGGATCAAAAGCAGATCAACTGTCGGGTCAGCTGACCGTCATCTGGAATAAATTGCTCTGTGTCATACCTGCCCTATCGGATGGAAAGAAATAGTAAACCATCCCGCCTCAATTCGATTACCAAACTGTACGACAAATACAAGAGAATAACAATGTAATCTAGGAATTGCAATCCCGACGCTTAGGGGGAACAGTTTAAGTTACCTATATGCTCCTTTGTGTAGGGGGCTATTCACGGAAATTTTGGAAGGAAAAACGAACAACGAAACTGGAGGGCGAAAAGCGCAGACAATTTAAGGGTTCCTATGGAAGAAGGGCAATTGGCCTTTCCCATTAGGTCCCCATCAAAGTTGAAAAAATCCCGGAAAAGTGGTAGTCTTCCCCTTTTCCCTATCCCTGTACTGAGCAACATGACGTCATACAGCCTACGCTAAAGAAGTCCAAACATTAAGCATACTAATATAAAGGTGATAATTAGTCTATTATAAAAAGGTACATATTAATGCTGAAAAAGAGGAAGATGTATTTAAAGGAAATGTTGCAATCAAATATTGCCCATTATTATTATTATTTTTGAAGTATGAAATATTACTCAATTTTGGAAGACTAACAACTGATATCAAATCTGTTTCCATCTTCTGATTTAAATGAAGACATATGTAAATCAAGTTGTATTTTCCCGATATCTCGAAAAGAGCTGATATCACTCAAGAGTTGAAGCCAGTCTGATAGTGCCGAAAATTCTAAGAAAAATAGAATTAATTGTTTATCGTTATCAGACAAATTTCCTGCTTGTTTAGGTCTAAGAACAAGTTCTATAATAGTTTAGTGGGACAGGAGCATTTTCGTTTTGTACACCAAAGAAAGGAAGTTTGCTGCCCTAAACAGCTAAAGGAAACTAATGAGAGAATACTTAAAGTGTACCTAAAGTCTAGAATTACAAGAATATATATTTTAGAGGTTAGAAAATAAATCCTATTCATCCAACTCCTATCTTCATAGCTGATTAAATGGCTGAGATATAAAATGTTGAAAGATAATC